>JABJVR010018448.1:0-40322 GCA_025773905.1 Chitala chitala | reverse complement strand
TTCAAAACCTGTCTGGGTGGGGATGACTAAACACCGGTGGCGCGGTGTACATATGTATAGGAAGTAGCCTGGGAGGCCCCCCCCCACCCCCCACACACACACACACACACACACACACACACACACACACACAGTGCAAGAGACAAAACAGACGCGGCAATTTTGCTCCTTCCATCCTTCTGCACAATGTTCGGCGGACAGTTCTCTGGCGTCTCCTGCTGCCGGCTCACCATTTCAGCAGTGCCAGGAGCAGCGAAGCCCTTGATATAAAACACTTCTGTATACGGGATCGGCAAACTGCTAAGTAACCCTCAACATTTAATAAGTGTTTAAAAGAACAAGGCGAGGCTTGCAGTGGGGCCCATTTAGGAGAGCGAGTGTGTCCCCGCGCGTTACTGTTTGTAAACCGACCTCACTCACAGCTTCAGCCAATGCAAAACACGCTGCCCGATGCCCGGTCTTTCTCACAGCGCCAGCGTGCTCCGTTAGCAACAACGGCGCCACTCACGGAGACACGGGCGCAGTGACTATGGGGCCTTTGTCATTACTGGTGACATTGTGCTCTGATTGGGAGAAGGTTCCTCTGCTCTCCGCAGCGGGACCGCGCCGGACAGCCCCTTGCCGGGCACCCCCACCTGAAGCTTGGAGTCAAAGCAGGACAACACTCAACAATATAGGGAGTCTCACAAACTAGAGAAAGGGTGTCAGGGGCCCTGACATCTTAGCACCTCCTCTGATCCAATTCCTAATAAGGGAATGACATGTCAACAGATCCAGCACCTATATCAACATTTCATAAGTCATCTTCAGTCATCAGCTCTGCTTCATTACTGTTCCAGTGTTTAAATGCTGTTTATGTATCCCTTGTTACTGCTATTTTAATTTTTGGCCTTCAGTAGATTTGGACCATCCTGCTTAACTGAATCTTGTGCACTTGGGACTATAAAACAGCACTTTTACTTCGATTCTTAGCTATTGTCTGACCTTGTTATAATATGCATGTGCACTCTTAGTCATCTGTAAGTCGCTAACCTGTCTGCTAAATGAATAAAATGTAATGGACATGTATATGATAGTTACACAAAACAGATGGTCCCAGCACCAGTCCAACAGCCCACCCAGCATATGCAGACATACACACTCAGGTACGCCAATAGCACCAGAGTATCAAGACAACCTTAAGAATCCAGTGTTCCACAATGTTCTACAACCTACGGCAAATGAAAGTCTCACAAGGAACGCAGCTGTTCTACCACACTAGGCCAAGCACCCTGGACATACTGTGCTTTTGCAGTTAGAGCAGGCATAAATACAAACATTTAAGACTAGTCATACTAAAGCACACGGAAAATACAATCATTAGGGGAGAAAAAAGAAAAGAATTTTTTTTTTTTTTTTTTTTAAATCGACAATCAGTTTTTACTCTCCCTCCAGTTCCCTGTCAGGGAGATTTGTCTTATCTGGATTATGAGGACACGTCTGGGGTCAAGTCAAGCATTACAAGTTTTCTGGAAATGTCAGCAAATAAGCCATAAGGTAACATATTAACCTTATGTGTGGACTACAACTAAAAGCACATCTAATATGACCATCTGAGCAATCTGACAACACACCTCTAACATGCAGACACGCACATGCGCGTGCACACTGGTCCCTTGGCCCTGGTCACCAAGTCAGAATAGACCCAAGATCAGCACAGAACCTGTCACTGAGCTGGCCCCACTGCCACCCATAAGCCTGCTTACCAGGTCAGGACACTCCTCAGCTAAAACAGCACATGCTCAATGTAAATCACATGTTGGTGCCTCATTTGTTCACATGAAGATCAGGTATGAAAACCAGGCAGCACCTCGTTATAAACTATGGACACAAGGTTCGACATTAAAGCATGTCTGATAGACATTCACAACTTCGGAGCTGGTCCAGGCTAGTTCTACGCATGTACGGGTCTCCCGAATAGTCGTGTGACGATTTCTGACAGTTATTTAATTTAAATTTTAAAAGTTTTACCTGCTTAACGCTTTATTATGGTAGTATAATGACCGAATGATTGATTTTTATTCAATTTGACGGTTCACAAGTATTTTAATGTTACGACAATATCGTAAATCTACAATATAAGACAGGAAAATATGTAAAAGGTTTCTGCAATTTATTTTCGTTGAAAAATTTTTAGTTTTAACAGGAAATGGTGAAATGATGTATAATCAGTCAGTTCATATCGTAGTATGCATCAACAAGTACCTTTGCCTTTATGTCTGCCAACAATACAAAGGAGATTACAATGTTGAGAGAGCCATTCAGCTATGGTGGCATGGTGGACAGAGACAGAGAAGACCAGATTTCTCCTAAACTTTAAATTATATGAACAATTGCAGATTCTAAAGTTTATGTAATCTATATTTTATAATAAAGTAAAATCAGAAAATTAAAAGACAGTTCAACAAATGGTTAATTATTATTATTTTTTTAAACATTTGTTATTTAATGTTATAATATTAAGCAGCAATTTAAATAAAACAGCATTGTTTTATTGTTTGTGAAATTTAGTAATTGAATTATATTAAATAAATCAATAAAGAGTTATACAAAATTATATTTATAGTAGTATTTGATTTCAGTTTTACATTACTAAAATTTTTACAGAAAACTATGATCTAGTAGATGTCAGGTCAGGGCTAATGTCAAACACTGGGTCAGCTCACTGCAAGTGTAATGACTGAACATTACAGTGTGGGCTCTGTGGCACTCTGAGCCATTCCCGTTCACATCTGTGGCACACAACCATTGAAAGCACACACATATACACGTGTGTGTCAACCAGTCCAAACTGAGGCATGTGTGAACAAAGCACAGTCACAGCATTCGCAACCCAGAAACAAAGCCTTCTGAAGTACAACAGCAAGACCCGTTCTAATGTACACTCAGGTGAGGCAACCAGCATGTGTATGCGCGCGCACAAGCATAGGATTTCAAGGACTTTATTACCCTGTGCTTGTGCGAGTACTGTCTCTATCAATATTAATGTGAACAAAAAGCCACCTGCCACATAAAAATATACTGGTTTAGGCAGCTGCACTTGCTGCCCTCTGCAAAGCCAAAGTGCCAAGAGCAGCAACAGCATGCAGCAAAGATACAGGATGACAGCCTGGCTTTCTCTGCACTTTCAGCACATTCCTGTCTTCACAACTAGAGATGATCGTGGGACTTTGTGAACATGGCCAGGCAGGGTGGGAGAGCATTTTAAAAACAGACTAAACGTACTGGCTAGGAGGGGCACAAGCAGATAAAGGTGTGTGGGGGGGAGGGGGGGATTCACAGATATGGGGGCAAGAAGAGAAGCGTGGTGATAGGGTCACAGAGCCAGAGTGAACGGTGCTGGCCCTAGGGGAACTCTTCTTCCGCCCCAATAACCTCACGCAGCGCAGATCCTAACAGGGCTTGGGGACGTACATTTCTTCACGCTAGACTGTCCGCTTGCGTTTCATTATCAGACTGAGCATGGGGGGTGGGACCCACAGGGCCGGCCCATCCAATGACAGGGGAACTGCTAGGATTGTGTTTGTGTGTGTGTGTGGAGGGGGGGTGGCACGTATCACCATATACAGACACCAAACTGTGGTGTGATGTCATGTTAGGGCTGATGTTTTCAGCTGGGAAACACGCAGGTTATAAAGAACTCCATGACAGACTCTACCCCCTGTCAAACATCAGCCGGACGCTCACAACCGAGGCTGCAGGTCGTCCCACACAAACTGCAGCGGGCAGTCAACCTGCTGGTAAAACAACCCAAAGAGGGATGCCAAAGCTGCACCAGCTCTCTGCCATCCAGAACCAGAGACGGCACGGAGCAGGCTCCTTCATCCAGAGTGCCTTTTTCTATTTTCTTAAAGGCGCAGGTGCCTCACGCACAGAGATTCTGCACGCATGTCAAATCCCAGCATCCAATGAGCCTCAGAGGTGGGTCTACAGTCTGCTTCTGCCTGTCATGTGTGATTTAGCTCCAAACAGTCCCCCAAACACCAGGCTCATTCACAGTCTCCAGAGAGCGAGTCCCAGCATGGGAGGAGGGACACAGAGACTGAAAACAGATGAGGACAAGCAGTTCTTATAGCCAAACCCGAGGACAGCACTTAACATTTCCAACTCTACAAAACCCACCAACAAAATTTTTATGCATTTATTATTCATTTTTATAAGCTTAGGTTTCAGTTAATCATTGCTGGCTATAAAGTTGATTCCCATATAGAAAAGAGCTGTTATAAAATTTCTGTACAAATATTGTATGAAAAAACAGGATGCTATTCCAAAATGTACGATCATTTCCTTATTTGACTCATCACAGTTGACTTAATAAAGACTAATTTTCCAACTAACACCGAAAGCGGTTAGTTAATGAGACAGAGCTGAGCAGCAGTGTTTGTCCCTGGACAGTGGCCATGTAGCCTGACCTCTGTACCCCCCGCCACTCTCCACCAAAGGGTGCTGACACACTGCAGTCACAAGGCTGCATCATCAACCTGGCATCGATACAAGTGAAGTGTCGCTTGGTGCCCTGACAGGCTCTAGCCCACAGCGGACTCTGCGGCAGAGACCCGCGTACCTCGGTATGCCTCAAGTAGGAGCAGCTGAGGTGCACTGACACACTTTCAACTTGAGGGAAATAATGCCTTTGTTTAGGCAGGGGTAAAGAGGTGGAGGCAGGGAAGCTGCCGGAGGACAATTCTCCCGGATCTGCCCCACACGCCTTAGTCAAGCCGTCCTGAAAGGCCTGCTGCTCAGCAGACAGAAGGACAGCTTGATCACAGAAAGCTGTGAACCCATCTCTCCAGTTAAGTGTTTGTCCCTGTGCTGTGAAGAGCCTCTGGTTCTGCTCAAACTGCGCGCACGCACACACACACGCACGCACGCACGCACACACACACACAGTCAAGCTTGGAACCGGACTGCTGGTCATCTGTCTGCCCAAACTGCCCCAACACACTCATTAGTGCTTGACAGCAGAGGACAGCTCTTCTCCTGTAAGCATTTATTTATTAATGCATTTATTTTTTTACAGGGCATTGGGGTGGGGGCGAAATTCTCCCTGCACTATTCTGTATGAAGCTGAGATTTCATGTTGTCTGTTCGTATCAGCATCGAAAGGCCTTGGGCCCTGTGTAACCCCCCCCTGCACACAACCCCCAGGGCACTACAGCGTTCTCCCATTCTCTCAACCACTCCCAGCTCCCCCTCCTGCCACAACTCTGCCTGCGCCCCTCGCCTTCCAGAACTGCAAAAGTACTACGACCGATATGCACATGCAGGCTGTGTGAACACAACAGCCACACAAATCCTCTGAGGACAGGAGGAGAAAAATCGAGGGGGGTGGGGACTAACTGCAGTGACCCCTGTAACGTCTTATCCAGGAACACAGCTGGCCTGCTTAGGCCAGTTAAGAGTCACTTGTGAGTTCCACAAAAAAAAAAAAAAAAAAAAAAAAGTGTCCTGCCAGAAGATATCCCGCCACCAGTCACATGACCAGATGTTCAGTGTTTTCCTGAACACCGCCGCTCTTTGACTCGGGATGTTTAATGCTAGCAACACGAGAAAGGAAGGCATGAAGACGTCGGCGTTTGACACGGTCACCCTTAACCGCAAGGAGTGGAATTAATGGACACTCAGCGATCCTCTCAGTGCACATGGTGTTGGGACAGGGCTTTCAGAAAGGCAAAGCAGAGGTGACAGCAACCCGCTCAGACACAAAGAGCACACTCTTCACCGATGCCCTCCTGAGATGACGCATCTGTGGAAGCCTCGGTCTGGTAGCAAAGACGGCAATGCTAAACGGTACAGCACTGCACAAGCAAGCAAGAAAGTTGTTTATCTCACGTCTGAGACTGCACTGCTTCTGCAGTTCATTTACTTAACTCTTTATCTGAAGCTGACCTGATTTCAATGACTTGAGCTCTTCTGGCAGAGCAGAAAACACAAGACCATACTGTTGTTTGGCCATCAGATCATCCTAGTGGCTCCCAAGCTGGACTTCTGTTGTCTGACTAGACACAATATGTACAGTTCCAGTGCTGGGAGAAGTAGGACACAGACTTTGAGCAACACAAGGCACACCATCGCCGATAAAACCACCACTGTCGACCAGGGAAGATGGGCGCTGTTGCAATGATATATTTGCTAAATACCAACTAATCACAGCGTTTGTCTTTTGTCTCCTGATGTGCTGTCGGCCTTTACTTGCCTCAGTGCAAGTGAAAAGTTGTTTGTCACGTGACTGAAGTTCATTACCAAGTTAGCCATTGATGCGTTTTGACACCCAGCATAGCTGATATTCACATTTGGTTTACTTAAGACAAAATCACATATACAAACAGAGACTGTGCTGGCTAGCGAAACCACCAACCACAACAAACAAAACGAAGTGTGGTTCAGAAGAAACCGGGTGAGATCCTCCACTATGAAGCCGCCACACTGGAGTCACTGGACTGACATGTTAAAAAACACAATGTAGATCTGTATGAGCAACGCTGATTTCAGACTCGCAGTGTGTTCCTCCAGCAGGTCCGTGTGAAAGCCCCACTGCAGTCATTTCTGCATTTGTGGGGAGGGGGAGGGGAGGGTTAGGTGGCAGGCTGCCAGCTAAGACCACCCAGGCAGAGTTCCTGACAGCCTCGTGGCTCAGGCCACGGATGAGCCCCGCCCCTGCCTGAGCCAAGCACTACCAGTGTTTTGCCACCCTGGAGGAAAGGAACGCAACCTTATTCCCTACCATGTCCCTGCAGTGATCCTTTCCATCCCCCTAAAAGTCCTCCGTTCTGTTCTGTCATTCAGTAACCCCTTTACCCACACATCAAGAGGATCAGGCAGCACAGTAAACTTGTCCCTCTGATTACTGCACACCTAGAGGCATTGCAGAAATCGCCATCTTAGTTTAACGGCCAGGCATGAGCAAACTGCCGACTGGGAGAACAGATGTTGCCAAAAAAATCAGCCAATGGGCGCTTGCAACCTGCTGATGCCCCAGGAAAACCATTCAAATTATTGCAATTTTTTTAGTACTCAGGTACACATACAGATAACACATGCTGAATAGAGCCGAATTAAAACCCCAGTGTTCCACCTTGGAGGCCCCTCTTCCTAATACTGTGTCTTTAATTACCCTTGTAATTATTAACTTTTATTGTGGATGGGGTTCCTTAGTATGCAGGGCCCCTGGGCGTACCACCAGTGTACCCCGATGGTACATCTGGCCTTGACACTGGCAGATAAGGGTCCTGGGAAGTATGACAACAATCAGATCACAGATGTCAATGTCACTGATTAGGCATCAAAAGAGCAGGCTCACCACACAACTGAGCACACAAATAACCGTGGCACAGAATCAATCACATCTCTCCAGAACACTAAACCAACACATTTGTGCTTTCTGGTAAATAATTAATTATCCATAACAGAAAGACAACTGTGGTACATGTGAGCATTATTTAACAATTAAACACTTCAGACAGACCTGTTTACAGTTTTACCTACTAGGGTTTTAGGGTACAACATAAACAGCGCAGACAGGAACTAGAGAAAATAAGCCACAGCATCCCTTAGACCACGTGTCCTCAACTGCTGGACAGTCCACCGCTGCCTTAGTAGACAATAACATCATAGGTGACTTACAGTGTACCATCTAACATTTTAAACAGTATTGTATTAACAGCAAGTAAAACAGCACACAGGCCTGTTTCCTACGCCCAAAGACTCACGCGGATACACGCACAAGCCACCCTGAGGTGTAGACAAATGAGACACACGGAGACACATTTGCACACACCTGTCGGCAGCAGCTCTGCAACACACCCACTCTCTGGCCTCCAATGACACGCACTCCCTTGGTTCTTAGCGCACACACTTCCAGCAGAACTAGAAAACGTGAAACATAGGTGGCAAGCAGCGGTGAACAACACAGAAAGCAACAAGCAGCACACGCGTTGCTGCTGTGGCTGTGATCTGATTGCGGCTGGCCGTTTTGTGGCTGGAATTCCAGCGTGTTCACATGGGCCGCTGTACACGCAGGAATGGGCTTGTCAAACATGTGCCCAATAACAGGCCAGGAGCGAGTTTCCAGCAGATGACACTAGGAGTGATCCCTGGCATAAAACTACTGTTCACAACCACACCCTGTGGTACCACCCTCTGTCCTCTTCACTCCAAAGCTGACACTGCGCACACACACACTCATTAATAACAAAGACTGCATGACACGGCAAGGGCTGAGACAGGTGCCTGGACACGCCCCTCTCACAAACTGAGCTCAGACTGACACTAGCAGGGGGAGAAAGTGGGGACCATCCCAGAGTGTAAAAAACATTCTTGGTTGAGGAAGGGTAATTTTAAGTTTTACAGGTGGCTGAAACGACAATTTGAGCCACCTGTAAACAGTAAAGGACAGTAAGAGAATGTCAGCTTCTCCGGATGTCACTTTTTAAATGATGATTTAAAATTAAAAAGAAAATGGCAGAAAAACAAGGTGGGGGGGGGGAATGCATGAACACAACCTTCCATTACAGGACACGTACAGATTCAGACTGCGAAAGTGTATGCTGTTTTTCCTCAGGAAGACGTGACAAAGTCCCAAACTACAGCAGGGACCGAGCAGTGGAGACTGAACACAGGCAAATAACAGGACTCAGGAAATGAGTCTTCTAGCAGCTATTAATAGACCTTGGATAATGAAGGCACAGAGCAATGCTTTCCCATTCTTGTGAAAGGCCAAAAATGGCAGACGACACTGAGATGCAGCACGGGTCTCGTGTACAAAGAGTCAGCTCTGGTGGTTCAGGCCAAAGTGGTAGGTCAAACGCTACCTAGATAACTGGACAACAACATGACTTTTTACATTTACAAACTCTCACCTAAAGGTAATCCTGACACCATTGCTTTATCTGACGACTGTGGCAGTAAAGTGGCGTCTGACTGGCCTGCACCTATCTGCTGTGGGCAGGAAGGTCAGCTGCAGTACACAGCAGGCCTGCTTCATGTGAAACATCGCTTGACGATGCCTTTAATAACGCACATCTCACACGATTCATGTTTCACCTCTGCTGTATCAATCCTTTTTGTGCCGACCACAGAGCAGCCAGCAGTTTGGCCTGAGGGCCCATAACGTGCGTGAACACGCAGGAAGACCACTCGGAACGTCAGGGAGCGTGCTCGGCGAAAACAAAAGCAGATGCCTGACAACACTACCAGTAATGAAATGGCTGCATGCACTTCACCTTGCGTCTGGTGCCATGAAACTTATATGAACCTGACAACATACTGCTATTAATACTAACTGTTGAATGTATTTTGTATGTTAATTGCAGTAAAGTTCCAGCAGACATATCACCTTACAGTGCGGTCAGCCAATATGACATTGGACAAAATATTTATACATTTTCTAAGAGCAGTGACCACAACATTAGCTAGAAGAGAAGCTGGCTAACATTGTGATTTAAAAAAACATCATAGAAAATTCTAGAAAAGCACAGTGAGGAAGGCAGGATGTCACATGACCGCACTTACAAGCCTTTAGCCAGCACTGGCGAGAGCACAGCCAACATTTACTGCTGTTAGGAGTCTGGCTCAACGCTGCACATCAGGTGATTCAGTGTCTGCAGCACTTGGGGCCTAATTAATAACGTGCCCCCCCCACCAGTCAGGCTCAGACCCTGGCCATCATGAAGACAGACTGAAAGTGAGGCTCCAGGGACAGCTAGCAAGGTCGGCTGACGGACACCAAGTACTGGATGTCTGTTACTCAGTTACTGTCTGGTGAATGCACTGAAAAACACACATCACAGAACTGCGACGTAAATGCATCTCCCAGTGTTGCCAAGTAACCTTCTGCATAGTGACAGGCACAGAGTACTATGCACATGGCACTCCCTTGTCACTGCACTTCTTGAGGGATGCAAACACAGACAGAGTTATGCAGTTAAGGCCAGGCCGCGTGAGTGCCATTAGCAGGAGCTCCCTGTGTTCAGAAAGACTTCTCTTCAGTTCCCCTGGCAGTGGTCTACAGCTTGACTGGTGAGGCGTTTTCTTTGCTGTACGGTGCCAAGGTGGGGCACATGTCCAGACTGAACGCCCCCTCTGCTGGAAAGCCACCCCATGTGTGGCATGTCACCAGAGGATGAGCCTGAGACCGTCCTCGCTGGGTGAGGGAGGAAGGTGATTTACCTGAAGCACGCTGACATCTCAGGACACTGCCTACAGCTATGCTTTCCTGCACTGCTTCTGTGGGACAAGCACTCAGCTGAAGCGCCCCCGTCAGCATCTCTGTGGGGGAACTGAGCCCATTTCTCTGCTCTGCCGTGGCCTTTAATGAGGCTACTCTGCTGTTCACAGCAGAGAACAGTTCTGCCCAGCTGCTCTGAGAAACGTCTGCCGAGCGGGTGTGGGGACAGCCAGATGACTCCACAAGTTTCCTGGAAGTCAAACAAAGAACACAGCGGCCCTGCGATTCGCAGTTCAACAGAACCAGCGCTGAGTATTACACAAACCACTAATGTTTTCTCTCATCTCACTGAGTCAGGCCTGGCCATTTTACTTACATGTGAACACTTTAGTGCTTCCTGAAGCCCTAAATACTAGTTCAGTTTTAGCTCTCTGTGGTCTAATGATCAACAAGATTGGTGTATTGAAGATTGGGCACAGTTACATACTTATATAAAGTTGTGCTTCCTCACGTTCAAGTTCCTTAGCAGATACTTGCAGACAAAGTACTCACATGTCTTACAGTTAAAGTGGCCCCATTTACGGCGAAAGAGCATCGAGGTGACTCAGATTAAGCCCATCCCTCAAGGGTACAACAGCAGTGCTGTTTATATCCTTAGCCACTTCAACCACTAAACCTGGCATTATAACCCTGCAGCTCTATTTCAATGCAAGGTGCAAAAAATAAATTAATCCAAATTGAAGTTAATGTTTACATGACGGTAAATCTCTCCCCTTCAGACTGTCGACAGTTTCATCACGCCTGCAGCCACGCGGTGACTGATGAGAGCTCTACATGCCTGCTGCACGCGCTTCATACCTCGCGATAGTGCCGGCGTGCAGCTCCGGGGCCCGCGCTGAACGTGCCTGTGTTAGAACTGCAAGCTGCTAAACACCCACGTGGCCCATTCCTTAATCAATATTACTCAACGAGCTGCCATCTGGAACAAAGTGCTGCCTAATGGCTTTATGAAAGCAAAAGAAGCGGCAGACCAAAACTGATCCTGCAGCCGCAGAGGGTGAGCAGTCTGGGAGCCAGACCTGTGGCCTACCGGCTGAGGTACGAATGTAAACGGGAAATGCAATGCTTCTTTGTGTCCCTCTGTCAATTCAGAGCACATGTGAGCCTGCAGGAAGGGAGAGTGAATCAGGTAAACACCTATTCAGGAGCTTAACCAGATAAACACATACTGCAGCACGTGGCGAATAAGGACACACCCTCCCACTCACACAGGGAACACTGCGGCTTCCCCGAGAGTCTCCCGTTTCTACGTGTGATGTGTGCAGAATGGGTGACAGGTTAGGGGTCAGCAAACTCAGACCACTGCTGGAGACACTAAACCAAGTCTACAACAAACAGTTCACACTTTGTGCCAAACTTGTCCTACACTGTACTCTTTACAGGAGACAAAGGAGCTCTCTCAGAGGGGGGTGCTTAAAAAAAAAAAAAAAAAAAAAAAAAAAAAAAAACAGGAAATAAACAAAAACAGTCTCCACAGTAACCAAATGCAAGGGCAACAGAGGAGGAAGAAAGGCGGGCCGTAAAACGTCCCAGCAGCCCTTGGGCCAGCGGTGTGAGCGGGGAGCCTCGGTGCGGGGTGGAGCTGCCACAGTAAGCAAGCCTTCAGTCCAACAGTGAGGCCACGCTAAGGAAGTTGTTTGCTTCTCTTCCCTCCTCAAGCTCAGCAGGGGGAAGAGGGGGGTGGGGATGGGAAAGCCAGGGCACATTACTGCCAGTTTCCATGGTGACACAGCTGAGAAAAAGTTACGGGACACGTCACGTGTGTTCTGCATAAGGAGCCCTTACCGGCATGGGCTGCCCCACCCCGAGATACTCCAGCAGGAGGAGGTGCCTCCCTCCCCCACTCCCCCAGTTCCCAGTGTCACCGTCCTGTACCGCTTCCTGTTGGACAGACGAGCCGGACGCCACAGGCGCACATCCTAGCATCGTGCTCATCCTGTTCCCATCTCTGCCTCAGGCTGGCTCACGCCGTACAGCTGCGCTCAGTGCGCTTCCGCACAGTTCTGCAAATCACAGCTGGGACAGTCATGGCGCAGGAAAATCCTTCTCTAGGTTTACCAGCTTAAACCAAATCTTTCTTACACATTTGAAAACAGTGAGCCGTTACAAAACTAATTTGTTGTAAACTACACATTTAATACATTTTAATTATTATGCTGCAGTCAGACTGTGCTCATTAGCACCGAACCTTGCGTGGCATCTTAAAAGGAAGCTTCTTTCCAGCACAGAACAGTGAGGATGCCGCTAGCGTCTCGGTGCAGGACACAAGGTAAGACAGAAACACAGAATGAGACCCAAGGGGGGGCACGAGAGAGTCCGGCAGCCATCAGTACAGGGAGACACAGAAGGATGTTCCCACGACCACCACCCCCCCAGCTCCACCCCCTTGTGTGCTCTAGCACAGAGTCTCCCTCACCACACCATGCCTCCCACCCTCCCCCATGTGCAGTGAGTCACTCCAAGCTGCAGCAGCTCATCGTACCCAAGCCAGAGGAGGCAGAGTTTACATCTGGACTGTGCCGCCTTTTTTACTGACAGGTCAGCTGACTGGCTGCCACACCCTGACAAGCCAGCACAGCGAGGCGAAGCACTGGCAGCCATGGCAAAGTACAAGGGTGCCACACCTCCACCTGGCAATTCTGCGTGAGGAACACACAGCTCATTCACAGCAGGCACGCAAAGACCATGCTGGGAATAGTCTGTCCAGTTACCCACCCAAAGCCTAAACAAGCCTTAATTATCATTTCCCCTCAAAGTCAACGTCCTGTCACACAGCCCCCCTCTCCCCCCACCGCATGCGTTTACACACAGCAGGAGAGGAATGGGCTCTGTGCCCCTGAGATCCACTAGCTCGCCTGGGGCCAGCATGTCAGCTCTGGCTGCAGCTTTCTGCCCTGGACAAGTACTTGGCACTGCTGACTGTGAAGCCTACAGCATATTCTCGGTATGGGGGGGGGCACAAAAAAAGGGTTAAAATAAACATCAAGGAGCCATCCAGCATTACCTACAACATCACAATTAGCAAAAGGACTTAATCCCAGCAAACTTAATCCTGACTGCTAGACACAAAGCACAAATAAATCTAACAACTGACACAGAATGCACTAGGAAAGCAATCAAGGTGCTGGACCTTCTGTATCGATTACGGTGCTTCTGGAAAGGTCACCTGAAGGTTTGGACAGTCTGGAGCATAACCAGCAGTCACCTGTTCATCTGCCATTTGTCTCCTGCTTGTTCAGGTGTGCCTTTCACAGCGCATCTTCTGAAGCCGTGTCTGTGGTGCAAGTTGAGGCATATTGCAACCAGGATGGCATTAAGGACTGACAGAGAAACACGCAGACTAGAGAGATAATCCCCTGCATTACGCCTTGACTGTCCCACAACGCAAGATGAGCCACACCTTCAAGTTGAACACACGTGCTGCTGTGGGTAGGCCTGCAACCACCATCAGGACAAAGAATGGTACCCAGGAAAACGGCACCCACTGCAGTGCGGAAACTGAGCAACGTCAGACTGAGGAATGCCAGTACAGAGGCCTCCTCTCTGTGTCAGGACATGGCAGGCTCCAAGAACCAGAACATGGAGATACCACTGAAGTTCACATCTACAAATTCTTACACATGCTTCAAAAATGGAACAGTTTTTTGCCATTTGCACAAGTACTGCACTTTGTAATGTACAATCCAAAAACTGCAGAGCCCTCTCATACAATACGTATAAAAATAAGTTGAGTATTTGATTGACCAGGTATAAATTCTGAAAATAATCTGTTCAAATCCATTCAAAATGAACAATTTTATTGTGTCAACAAGCACATTTGCACTTTGGGCACCTTTGGCTGTTGTAAATGTGCTATATAAATAAATTTGACCTTGACATTTGTAAAAACCAACAATGCACAGAAAGGAAAAAGATGGTAGAACTAGCATGTCAAACACCCAGCTGAGAACATGCTGGAAACTCCCCCAACCTCAGAGTAGAAGGCTGTAGCCTTGCAGCGGCTCTGCGCAGAGATGCAGAGGCTCTGACACGAGAAGTCTGACTGCTGCAGCACTCGCAAAGCTACAGACTCAGCAAGTGAGAGACAGTTACAACGGAAAACTGAAGCGAATGACAACTGATCCATCTTCAGTCTATACCATGACCGTCCTCATCAGACAGTTATGCAATTAATTTTTTTTTTTTTTTTACGTCTGCGGGGTGACACCCATCAGTTTATAAGCGCCTGTTTAAGATTAGAAGTCTACATGGTATTTGGCGCCGCTGTTCAACTGACAAGAGTGACCACAGTACGCAGCCCACTGCTCTGCCGAGAGCTCGTTAAGGAACGTGAGACACACCAGCAAAGGTGTCATCACGAACACCAAAACTCACCTCCTCTGCCTGCTGCGAGACACACGAAGACTGGCGCTGCGAGGACCTCCTGGCAAAACAGCGAGGAGACCGCGCTCCATTGATCGAACCCTCCTGCACAGACCTCCACCCGATCAGGCCATCACCAGGCAGTGAAGAGTGTGCTTTCCCCCTACTTCTCAAACCATTGAAACCACTACCAGCGATCTGTTAGAAGCTAAGCCTTCAACGCCCTAACAGAACTGTTAGTAGCAGCTTACAGGGTAACACACAATACGTCAAAACCCATGACAGGAGCAGACAAAAGGCAGGGATTTAGCACATGGTTTGTGGCGTGGCCTTGCTTGGGTGCAGCTTCAAAAGGACTCGAGTCAAAAATGCTCAACAGTGCAGGACGGCGATTTCATGACCGCTTCCCGAAATTCCAGGCCCGAACATGGGTGGCGAAGCCTTCAGCTGTACAAGTAGCCACAATAAATGCGAAAGGCAACAGACACACACTCAGAACAAATGTGTTACGTACCAAATGAACAAAAGCAGCTGGTCAAGGAAAGCAAAGGTCAGGACGACAGAAGAACTGGTCATAAAGAACTGGTCATTAAAAGCTCACACTTCATAAAGCCATAAATGAATAGAAGCTGCTATAGAAAAACAACAACAGCAAGAGGAGTAAGCAGTCTGCAGTCATTCTACATACAATGAGCAAATTTCAACTTTTCTTCTAATCACAAAATGTAACATTCCTTCTTACCCATAACAGTATTACACAAAGTGTAAGCATCTTTATCATGGTAGCTCATTTTACTAAACAAGACCCTCGATGTCCAACGTGTCATTAGAACTCCAAATCTTAGCTGAATGTCAACAGACAGCATGTTTACTTAAAAGATCATCGTAAGTCTTCCAACAGGATGCTGCTCATCGTCTTCATCTCCACGCAGTGCTGCTGAAGGATGAGACCTCCCTTCCTGCAGTACACTACTACAGTAGTAACTCCTCTCCCCTCCGTCCTGTTTCCGATTCGTTAGTGTGACGATTAAGCCACAGGGGCAGAGTATCACGGCAGCGAGACTGCCAGCCCCACGCCCGCCACCTGGGACAAGATGTCAAACGCTACGGAAGAGCGAGCGATGACCCTATATATATATATATATATATATATATATATATATATAGAAAAAAATTTAAATTAAAAAACTGGTGAAGCTGATTGGGTGTAAACAAGCAAGCCAGTGAGCTGAAGGTGGTGCCTGAGGAACCTTAAACTGAACAAAATGGTTGCACAGCAGCCTGGTTCAAGGACATGAGAGTTGTTATGAACGCACCAGAAGCGTCTACCCTGACCTGTCATAACAGAGGACTGACCTCTGCTCCACCGGCACCTCCCGAACACCTGCTGAAATATCTTCACCTGCAAAAAAAAATGCCGTTTTAAAGGCAGACCCCTCCCCCTTTGTTCAGTCAGACCCTTGACACACATGGATTTGACCTGTGTGAACCCTGCTGGCACAGAGACAGGGCAGAGGGAAAGCAAACGTTCTCATCTGAACCAACACAGAAACTAACACAAAAGGCAGGTGTGTGTGTCCCTGCTGCTGTCCTCTGCTCTCGCTGCGTGCGCACATGCGCACAGTTACAGACGTCTCAACGCCCCTGCTGCGCTGATAAGCACCTCCAGGCGATGCAGACTGACTGGTGTCCCAGTGCCGCGGTCACGCCTGTCACTGACACGCGTTAGCTCCATGTCCGTGTGTGACAAACATACTTTGGATTACCTCTAAACAGAGAGAAGGCAACAACGAGCAAACAATGCCTAGAGGACACTCTGAAAGCAAATACAAATCTCATTTGCCACACATGAACCTGTCGCTAAAATACAAACCTCAGCTCCTCACTTGTACTGTTTGCAAGCTTTTGTTACTTGCTACTGAAGCTTTTCCACTTTACTGATCCACGATCAAATCTAACTTCAATTTTTAGACAAGTTCTATACTTGGACAAATCCAAAAAGGGGAGAGAGGGAAAAAAAAAAAAAAAAAAAAACTCAAAATAACCTACATCAGAGCAAACTGATTTTTTACTTAAAATGCACAGTTTTTTTACAAAAAAAGTACAGCTAACTGCTACCAAGTACAATTCTTTAACTACTTCTAAGCGTTTATATACAGCTCTTCATATTATGCATTTCACTCAAAGTGAGTTTCTTAACAAGAGATAGTAGCAATGACCCTAACGCAAGACAGTTATGGTCGAGAGGGAGAGGTCCAGAGATTTCTCATTCAGTAAAACAGACACAGCAGATCACTGATCTATGGGTGAGAGCCCAAAATAAGGCAGAGTGCCAGAGATCCCATCATGCTCCGTTCCAAGTTAGCAGCTCTGTCGGGAAAGACTGGTGGCTTGGCGGGGCCAACAGACATTGTTTATCAATGATGTCATCACTTCCCGGGAGGGCCTCAGGGAAGGGAGGGGGGAGAAAATCTCAGATCAGCAAAACTCAGCGACAAAGAGCCGGCCACATGACCTGGCCTTCATTATTCAAGCAGATGCCCCTCCTGAAATGGTGCTTCGTTACTCCCCCATGAGCTCCCAAAAACAAACCATACCCACCCCCCCCCCCCCACACATGCAGCTACGCAGCAGAGATGGCACAGGGTGTGCAGACTAGAGACCAGAAGACAGCTGAGCTAACCCCAACTCCTATTCCCCACACACACACACACACACACACACACACACACACACACACACACACACACCAGGAGCTCACAGTCAACAGCAGCAAAGGGAGGCTCCCATTGCCACTAATTAAAGAGAAACAAAGGAGGGAAAATAACATGTCAAAGTTGGGACAGGAGGAGTGTTACAGCTGGGACGCTGCATATTGAGGTAAAAGACCGCACAAAAATTCCTGGGCATACAGGCTGGGGGTGTCACAGATGTCTGGTCCTGCAAGGAAGGTGGTCTGCGTGAGCTGGCCAACAGGAGCTGTAGGTGAGCGTACGGCACCGTCCAATCTTTCTCTCTCTCTCAAACACACACACACACTTTAAAGAAGCACCAGGATCCCCTTCTTATACAAGCATTCCATTTCAATTATTTTTTATATAGCTCCTTTCACAACAGCTCTGCCACAGGCCACAGAAACCCGCATGGCAACCTGTTTTCTTTTGCAGACGTGACAGAGAACAGATTACACACACTGGCCCTGCGTAACAGACAGCACCGGACTGTCACACCGGCATGCTGCCCATGCTATTGAACATGGTATGCAGCGTCAGCCATGTAACTTGGGTTGACTTAATGGACAAGTAACCGTGGAATCTCACAGAAGCAAAAACACATAAAAAAGGTAGCAGACCTATGATGAGTAACAGTCAGCTCTGCTTGAACACTGTCATGTTTTGACACGTTGGTGACAAAAGCGGTGCTAGCTGGGGCTAAACAGTAAAGTGAATTCACATTGCCATTTCAAATGCCGGAGACCGAATACATTTACTGGGGACATTTGCACTGAGGTCAATAAGCGCGTACAGTACCCCATTATAAATGTGTCCAACAGCAGGCCACACAGTGGATGTGTTTTCATTTGAAGCCCATGCACTATCAACCAGAATCAACTACTAGCCAAGGTTGGCAGAAAAATTACTTTGCAATTACACTGGTAGAGGTTCTGTGGGGGTGTGTGTGTGTGTGTGTCTCTCACCAGGAATACAAACTTACTCATAAAATCACAACTTAAAAAGTACAATCCTCATACTGGTCCAAAAAACCACAATTGCATACCTTAACAGCTCAATTTCTGCACAGAAAAAAAAGAAATGACGTATCATAACAAAGAACAACAACTGGATAAAGCAGCTGCTGTGTTTCAAATGATACAAGAAGCAGAAGCCCACTTACAGGTCTGCTCCTGCAAAACGAAGGTGGAAAACAGACAGCGAGACAGAGCCACGCCTGGCCGTGAAGGGGGGGGGGGGCGAGAGACACCTCACAATGAAGGTGCAGGACTAGACGACAGCTGGAGAGAAGAGAACCACGCCTCACTATGAAGGTACAGCCATGGCAACCGTGAGGAGTGGTAACTTACTGCCGGCCACATTCCAGCTTCAGAACTGAAAAAAATACAACTGCGTACACTTGTACATAATCGCTTTTCTGCATTCCACATTTTCCACGTCTTTATTTTGTCGTGTCCTGTTTGAGCTGCACACTGCGTATTTTGTTCCTTTAGTTACACTAATGCCTCCACCTTCACAGGGAAAACGACCTGGCCATACACGTCCACATTCCTATTGTCCAAAATTCCCGTTCTGAGTGTTTTAGTGAGGCTAAAGCACAGTGTAAAGTGTTTAATATGTGGCTGCCGTGCTCATATGACTATCCTTTTCATAAACTTTAGTAACAACCCCCCCAACCATCAATTAATCACAAATGCTATACTGTCATTATCATAATTATGATTAATAAAAACATCTTAAACCATAAAGAATAAATCAGAATACATTTAATGCAATCTTAATTAACAGATGCAATGTTGTACTTTGAACATAACTTAGAACTTTGGTCCCTGTGCAGTTTTTAGGCAATGGAACATCTGTGCTCTAACTGGAACTGCACATCAAGTGAACATATTTTAGCTTCTCTCCTAATGGCCAGTTAGCTCTGGAATTCCATCCCTCCAGCTGTAAGTCTTCATGGAATGTGAAGCAGAGCCGCATTTGTGCCAGGAGAGAGTGCACCGTGGCCGTCTGTCCACACAGGCCTCTCTCCTGGCGAGGTCCAACAGCTCTAAGGTCATGTGAGCTGCGTCCTGGTCAGCTCTCCAGCTCCCTCCCTCCAAACCTCCTCCAACACACACACACACACACACACACACACACACACACACACACACACACACACACACACACAAACCATGAGGTAGGTGTAAGTTAAAATGGCACCTTAGCCGGCCAAGAACTAGAGGGACGAGGAAGAAATGCAACCACTTCTGCTGTCACTTGGAGTTTCTCCCTGTGGCCCAAAATGAAATGAGGAGGAAAACTAGTGGTTTTTACACCAGAGACACAGCTCTCCTGTCAGCATGTGTCAGGTGACAGGGCTCTCTCACATTGATCAGACACCTGCTTCACAAACACAGGGGTGGCTGTGGTCTAACAAGACCTGGAGTACTGGGGGGACATAAGGAACCTTGATCTGGAAGTCCCGCCCACACTTGTACCCCAGGGGGTCTGGGTGCTGGTACACCCAGCCACAGGAGGGGTCCCAGAGCTGAAACCTCTGTTTGGGCTTCCAGAAACCATCTGCTGACATGAGCCGGCCCTGTGGAACCCGCAGCAATAAAGACGCAAACGGAAGAGCCCCTGCGTTCTCCATACTTCTTCCTTGCGCAGCACATGTGCAGGAATATGCGCTTTTCCTGTGCCTGGATTTGGCTTGCAGTCAAGAAAGAGGCACAGATGATTAAGCAAAACAGAGGTAAACATTACCCTGACCGGATCAGCTGCTTCCAATGATATGCCTCCCAGCTGACTGGAGACAGCTCAAAAAGTAACCAAGCACCTCGCTTCACAGGAGTCACCTGCTACCACGTTGTTATGCCGATGGCCTCAGGTCCACATCGCCATGATGATAAAATGCTTGCAACAGGACCCCAACAGTAGCTGGATGCCTGATCTCATGATAAATGGTGTGTGTGGCCTTTTAGATTTGGTACAATACTGTAAAGTTGGCGTAGCCTGAAACATTCTATGCACCTTGTACATTCCAACTGGTCAAATAATTCAAACCCGATGCAACGTCGAGGACTGACACGCTGGTCCAACCATCATCATCGCTGTATATGCTTAGACTCCCCGTATCCTATGGTCCTACTGCCTCTCCATATCCGGGCTACTTTTGCACAAGCGATACCATCACACAGTAATTACTGAAAGTTTGTCAGAAACACAAATTAACTGCCTTTTAAATTTAATCAATGTCATCCACAATAATCCATTAATTTCAGCGACAGCTTTGAAAAATGCTCTAGAGCAGGGCTTCTTAATTTTGAATTTAGAAATTTTGAAAACTTTAAATGTTAAATGCACAAGAAAATAGCCTTAACAGTATTTCTTTCAAAAGTAATAGGTGTAAAACAAATTATTTTACAAGATTTTTTTAAAGACCAATAGAGACAGAAAGCAAACTTCATTCAGTTCTTGTCAGAATTCACTCACTATAATGCTTAAATGCATTTTCTGTAAAAAAAAAAAAAAAAAAAAAAAAGTTTCATCTAATCACAATAATTATTACCTGTAGCCCTAACAAAAACAAATGCAATAATGTCAAAGTATATTAGTGCCATACAGTTTACACACATTAAGCAGGTGTTTTAATTAATATAAATAAACACAGCATTGTATTCCATAAGCTTTTTTCTTCCTAGAATCAAATTGAGGATCATCCTCCATTTAGGGACCACGACATTATAGTTGAAATGACACGAGAACAAATCCAATAACCAGCAGACAGGCAGGAAACATGAGTGTGCAAAAACACAGGCATAAGACCTGCCACTACCACCAATGTTTACCACTAATTTCATTATTATTTCAATACCCAAGCTGGTTAGCGCATACACGCGGGTGTGCGTACACACACAGCGGCAGTCACATGAAACTACCATTCCCTCTCCCTCTAGAAAACTGACTTCGTCGTCCATGCAAAACTCCCGGTCTACGAGTCAGCATCAGTAAACACTGCAGTTATCCAGCATCAACATTCTGCTTTACCCAGCCTTTAGGGTCTTGCTGTAAGGTTCCCTAACGCAACCTTTAATGCACAAAAGTGCCATCGTCATGATTGTGAAGCAAGAAGTCATCCATGTTAACACTGCAAGTCTACAGAAATATCAGACATGTAAAATAAGGGTCTGCTATTGAGCTCCAACATGCGGTTTCTTGGACTAAATGTGTCCAAAAGTTAGCAAAAGGGTGCGAATGTGCAGGTTGATGAGCAGCAGAACCCATTTCATCTAACCAGAGAAACGACATGACAAAACAGTAGTGAGGCTGTGGCCTCAGTGTCAGTCGGAGAGAAATCGAGAGCCTCGGTTTGCGGTACGGACTGGCGTACACCAACCACTTACCTCTGAAAAGTACATTTTTATAATGCATGCAAGCACTGAAACCAAATCAAGAATATGCTCAAAGCTTTGATATTCCTGTCACAAAATAACACTGTTAACAGCACCAATACATTTTACCAAGGACCAAAGAGCTGTGAAGCTGCTATAACAGGGCACCCCCTATCCCCCTACAAAAAAAAAAAAAACACCCGATTTTCTGTCAAAAGCAGAAAATTATTCCGTCTTGTTAGAAGGGTATGCATTTTAGATTATTCTGGAAACTCACCACAGTCTCAAGCAAATAACCCCATCCAACCCTACAAATGCTGCAGGTGAATCCCAACTGTTAATGTCCCTCTATAGACTGGGAGCAAGATGGTGTTCAACATTTCACCACCTTAAGTGGACCTGTTCCTAGACTGAGTCCGTGGCCCAAGAGAGCTATTCAGCCTGATGTTAACCCACAATTCACCCATGAGTTGCACAGCGCCCTGCATATCTACAGGAAAGCAAAGACGCAACTCATCCAGTACCTTCCGCTTTCAAGCCAACTAAAATCAACAATTTAACCTCTTAGTGTTCCAACGACAGAATCTGTGTCTGAACCTACTTGTGTAAGCCACACTCCTTTGACAGCAAAAATTGAACTTTGTTTCATTAGTTAATTCAGCCTTCATACATTTCAAGTATTGATCGTTTCAGCGTATACACTACAGAATTTTGCTACAGGACTTTGTTATAACCACCCAGAACAGCCTAGGCTGTGCAGCTTTGTCAACACCGAGATGCAAGGTTTTCCATTACGTATCCAACAAAATACACAACATTTAACGCGGACACTGACGCGGAAATATTACTCTATACCAAGTGTCAGCAGTCAGCAAGGCTGTGTCAGCTGCTCAATTCTGACAAATGCATATTTGTGCAACCTTATGCGCTTTAACGTGCATCCATCTCACAGACCTTTCCAATGTAAACACTTTGTGCCATTTGTAAAACATCTCACATTCACAGCTTTTGGCAAAAACAACAAAAAAAACGTAGACAGCTATAGACTGCGATTATTATTCCTATACATACATACATACACCATAAAACCATTATGTTTCCATACAGACTATTTTTTAACGTGTAACATTATTAAACTCTGCATCTATGACCAGGAAATCATACATTAAATAATCAGCAACCAAACTGTCTGGCACAAAAAGCGTAACACAGGGAGAATGTTTACGAGGTTAACATGATCAACCAACAATGGTGCACAGCAGCTAATTAAACGCAGTCGATATAGAAAAATGTCACTGTTGTGTCTCAGCTGCCTGGTCTGACGGCATTTACCTGTCAGTGATTGTAGACTGTATGCCACTCATTGGGCTTATAGTTTTTCTTCGGCTTTTATCCAATTATCATTTTACCAAAAATGAAGGGGGGGAAATCCTCGGTGTCCGGGGGGAGGGGATGGAAAGCAGCGTCCCTATTTACCCGATAGTGATGAGAAAAATCAACACAAACAACGCGTTATTGTTTAAAACAGCGATAGCTCATAATAATGCCGACTTGGTGCTCGGTCCGGCTGTTAGTGGATGTTTATTCCCCTCGTCGCGGAAGAAGAAAAAAAAAAAAGCGACCAAGCAGTCATCGGGCAGTGATGCACATAAAATGCACTTTAATTGAGGAATATCTGTCGCACGGCTCCTGCTGGCTCCACAGCCCGTGTAAGGAGGACTCCTTGGGCGAAGGACGCTGAATTTCTCCTCTTTTTCCCCGACTTAAAACAGCTGGCAAAGCGCAGGCAGCGCCGCCGGCCACTACGAGCACACTAGCTACTCCTATTGTTATTTTTAACACTACAAAACGCTTTTTTACCTTTCTTTGTCCTTATATTACAGGACGTTTTTCTCTATTTTCATTTAGAGGCCTTACCATAATACATGCGTTTGAGTTTTTTTCTTTTCCTACTAAATGTGCCAATGCTTTTTTCCTGGCTATCCCATCAGAAACGCTCCCGTTTCTGCTCTCCCCAAACGCCACTTATCCTCTTTCTGGTCCATGAGAAAATCCACAAACTCTGACAACAAAGAGGGCGACGTGTGGCCAAGTTTCTCCCCTCGCCTAGGTGTCAGACTTCTCTCCCGGTCTCCGTGTCTCCCATCCGTGTCTTTCCTCCTCACTTTTCCGAAACGGGCCTCTGCAGACACCCCAACTGCGGGTTAGGGGGGCACAAAAAAGCCTTACCCCAAAAGAAAAAGAGAGGAACGAGGAAAAAACAAAAACCTTTCTAAGAAAACTTCAGATATCCTGAAATTCTTATTTTTGCAAATTGTATCTCGCCTCTCAACTCGGGTAATTCCAAGTGCGAAATTATGGCAAAAAAAGTAATAATAATAACTGGGCGAAAACCGAGCAGGAGCTCCGCTGAGGAAAAACTTTCGGCTCCTTTGATGTTAGCCAGTTAGCCGAACTGCTAATGAAAATTAACGTCCTCAAACTAACGCCTGAGAGCCTCGGACGAAAATAAACACCGGTTTGGCGACGAGACACAAAGCCGGTGCATGGTAAAGTTTCTGAGCTTCCAGACGTCTGCGCGTTTGTGTTTTTCTGAGGAGCAGAATGGACTAAATGGACACTGCGCTCCTTCCGCTCCGCGTCTCCATGTTCTCAATCCTGCCTTTTTTTCCTCGCTTTTCCTCCGTCCTGTTTTCTCAGCGGAATTCCCTCAGCTCACTGGCGGCCTGGCACTTTGTCAGTCCCGAAGACACTTAGATAAAGTATAACACATTCAACCACAGAGATGAAAAGTTTTGCAAACAGCAGGCCACTGGCGTTTCTATGCACAATTTGACGCTTGTTGTGAGATTATTTGTTTTTTACCAAATATTCCAGGACTTTCAGCAAATTTGCGGTATGACTGGATTACTCCGCCCAGCGCGAGCACTCCTCGCCTTTGGGTGTATACTTCCGCCGGAGCGACATAATCCCACACCGCAAAACTGCGCTCTTAACGAGAAACCGCAATGTTGCGTGACTGAGTCCCTGCATGTGTTTTGGTCCGTAAACATTTAAACCGCATTGGGGAAACTTGGTAGTGCGGCTATTACGCTAATATGAATTTCTGATTTAAATATCAGGGGATGTTTAGCTATTATTCTCAATACAAGAGTAATTTAATGAAATAACAGTATTCATGTAATTCGCATTGACTAATCAACTGAACAATGATATTGAAATGCGTTAAAAACATCAACGATTATCAGTTATAATTACTGCATGAATAATATGAACAACAACTGTGTATCTGACACTGTTAATCTCGAATTTCTTGGCAAAATAATTTTTAATCTCTCAACACATTTTGGCATTCAAGATTTAACACAATTATGTATATGCGTTTTCTGGGCACTTTAGTGCACAATAATTGCCAAAACCACCATACCACTATCTATAATACACTGACTACAAATACTGAAGTTCTATAATTAAATTTGTAACAAAGCATCTTATTTAAATTAGCCTCGTTTAACTAATAGGCGTGCAACAGAAAACAGTCTTCCATTAAATCGCTTGTTCTTTCAACTGATGCCGAGAATGTCAAGCCTCGCTGTTAGTAATTTAAAAAGAAAAGAAAATCTACATTAAATTAGCGAGGCCGCATCTTTACCTTCATCTGGACACGGTTTTTAATGTTTCATTAATTAGTACGGCTGAAATATGTTTACAGACATCCACCACGGTTATGTATCCTGTTTGTAAATAATTGTGTTAAAGAGCGCACGGAAATGTGATTACCTAACAATATTTATTTATTGGCATAAAAGATAAAGCACTGGCTGACATGATGCTTCAGAAAAATGAACTCACCTCAACACTAACAAAAGTTTATCTAACTCGGTTAAATATTACTTTTCAACATTACATGCAAACTTGACACCGTTACGTTTATGACCGTTTGTAATAAATGTGTGCTATTTACTTTAAAAGATGACTTAAAGGTAATTTTAAACGCTTGTGAATGCAGATACATTCTCACTATATGCACCATGATCGAGTTTCTCGATCATGTCTTTGTAGACATCCGTCCTGTTTCAGACATGAAGTAAAATTTTGTGATATATCGTATTATATACATCAGTGATCTGGTCTTCTGCTTTCCCTCACCATCAATGGCAATCAGTGTTCAGGTCTGAAATATACGTAAGCATCGACCCAATGTTACTTTCACACGTATTTTACATGTGTCCTCATTTTCCAATGGCGAATTGTTGCATTCCAAACACACACACACACACTCACTCTCTCTTTCTCTCTCAATCTTAACAGGCAACTCATCTTGTCTTTGTATGTGATTATAATCCTTAAGAGTGAAGGACGAACTCAGCACAATACGACTTGCCAAAGAGAGTACCTTAAAACAGCCACTGGCGGACCATCTGCCTTGTTTCTAATGCATTGCAAACAATACTCTCTAATTGTTCTAATACCCACAAATGGTAAAATCAATGAAGTTAATATACTTACATTTGTCACACCATAATGCATGTGTTAAACAATGTAAAATAAACCTATACAGTGTTTATAGATTTCTTTTGTAACAACCATGAGCATTTTACGATAAACTGATCAATAACAAGGTAATCCATAATTTGCTTGATCGTCCTTTGGTGACAAATTGTCACACAAAAATTGGAATGTGATGCCCTCTGGCGGACACAGTTAACATTACATCGAATGTTTATATTTTTTAAATTGATGCTCAAAATTGAAAATTTAAGTATTTTAAATCAAGTATTGATTGAAAACTTCTGTGAAAATGGGAATGTAAAGTCCAGGAAAGATCTTAATGTGCAGAGTGGATTTACAAATAACTCACTATCAACAAACAGTTGAATTATTTACTGGACCTGAAGGCACATGGAAATTTAAAAACAAAGCTGTCAGTCTTTAAAATGACCCATTAGCGTGAAACACTTTCACCTTTCCACATTTAGGCCTATGTCATGTAAAAATGTTTGGCATCCGAGAGAAGGTAAAACCTTCTACTTTCCACCCTAAAAAAAGAACAAATTCATTCTACAATAAGGTCCTTATAAAATTACCTTAAAACCCTAAAAATTCCATAGTCAAAAATTTGAAATATGTCTGAATAAAATGGGATTCATTTATGCGAAAAGTTATTACATGAAATGTACTACTAAAGTAAAATAACAATTTACTTAAAGAATATTTTGTAATTACACAGTGTATTAATTACTCCAGCTCATCTGCATATTATAATTAATCTACAACAGTTCTGAACTGTTCCGATTCAAAAAAAGAAGCTAATTATAATAATGTAAACATTGTAATATGTTATACGAGTAAATCTGATTTATACAGGTACATTAAATCAGACAGCTTTTACTCAATCTGTATGTGTTACAACCATTTAGTAAATAAATGTTAATGTGACATCTCTAACAAAGATTTCTTAAGTGGGAGCTGTATAAGAAACTGTTAGATACGGATGTTGCTGTCATGAGTGCTGTGGCTCTAAAGACTGTGGAAAAACTATTTATTGAGTGATTTCCAGCCCAGAGCTTCTCCAGTGTAGGTCTGGAGAACTTAAGACAGCTTTAAAACCAATCCCAGGGAGCACAGCTCATGGTGGACAGTGCCAGCTTTTTAACAGGAAGCACAAACTCTCCCACACATAAAATCTCTACTGGAGACACTTGACAGACACCAATTCACCTGAACCATGTTTTCTGGACAACAGTGGTAAGCCAATCCAGGCTCAGGAAGCACATGAACGTTAAACACAAGGAGGCATGAGGTTATCACAATGCATGCTAATGCACTGTAGTGTTGGGTATCATTTCTTGTCAAAGCAAGAAATTTCCAGAACAGAACCAAAAGCTTCTAACAAAAGACTTGGCTCCAGTCAGACTTCTGAGGGTGCCCGTTGGCCTCCACCGTCCTACACTGCTCCGTCCAGCGCAGATACTTGGCTCTGCTCTTCCGGAAGGCAAAGCGGGCAATGTCCGCCATGAAAACCCATGAGAGGGCGTACATGGCCACGCCACCAGCCTTAATCATTAGCGAGGGCTGCGTGGAGGCCAGTTCGCAATAGAGCATGCGGCTGCCCATGCCGATGCGCACGCTGGCAAACAGCATCACAAACAGCAGGTCCACGACGTCGCCGGCCAGCCCATCGTAGCGGCCTGCCCGGCGCAGGAACCAGCGTGCCTGCAGCAGCGGGTTGGTGATCTCGCTGCCGAAGAGCACGGCACACGTCTCCGCGCCCGATGTGCCTAGGCCGAGCGCCAGCAGAATTCCCAGGATGCTCAGGGTGTGATGTGCCAGCATCACGGGACCCTCTGTGCAGAAGTACACGCACCAGCCCATGTCGAAGAGGAAGTAGCCCAAGCTGAAAACCATGGCTGCAGTCTGCAGCGGTGTGTTCGCCGTACCTGAGGGGGGCATGGGTTGTGACGGCCCGTCTGCAACACCTAAAGCATCGACTTTAAACAAGCAAAGCCAACTGTGACAGCAAGCACAGGAGAATCTGCCCTTCAAGTAGCTCAACATTTTGGTCCTGAGCTGACTTCGTCCTGCAAACCAGTCAGAATTTCCACCATTTATGTAGTTGGGTATGAATGCTAGGATTATGTAAACAGTTTAAGGACACACTGACACTCTTCTGTTATACAGTGTGCTGCTCATTACACAGGGTTCAGTTACAACTAATAACACCAGGCCTGCTCTTTTACAAAAAGCAGTTCCTCATCTTATAAGATGATCCCAGGGTTAAAGTTAACTTAAGCACTGCTTTTGGAAAAAAAAAAGTAATACAATAATTCCGAACATCACAACAAAGTTCTTGAACATTCTGAGATAGTTTAAGATTGTCCCCAAAATCCTGCTGTCCCAGCTACCTTAAAGCCACGGTCTTTATATCTGGTGCAGAAAACCCTTTCCCATTTGTATTTACCTACACATGAATATAATCTATCTGAGACATTTGCAATGTCTATTTAATTAAGATGACATAAAAACACAACTTTGTGTCAATCACTTTAAACTGCATTGCTTTCATCCTTTACCAAAACAGTCAGAGAAACATCTGACCTGCTTCAGCATCTCAAATACATTTAGACACTGATTCTGTTGATCAGCAAACACAAACAGATGGATTATTTGTCAGCAGCAGTCTTCAGTCATTAAAAAGCCAGACACCTGTGTTTTACCAAAACAACGACAGCCTCAAACATTAATCAGCAGCCACCTGCAAACAATGAAAAATAATCATTCAATGATCAACACTTAACCTGAAGACAATCAACACAGAATTTACATTAAGAATTTGTTTACAGCTCCTGCATTAGGTGAAATGTAAATTAATTTAAGAAACAAAACATCACATAAAGGAAGTCAAAATTTGTAAGTGTGGAGGAACTCACAGTGGAATCTTCAGACACGATGTTGGACCACCTTTAGAGGCTGGTGACCACCGGCCACAAAAACAGAAATCACATTATCTATTACCAAAAAGATCTGAGCATGTCCTGTCCCAAACCTCTCAACCCTGTCCAGTTCTTTGCTTACCCTTTTGTTTATTTTTGTTTGACAGTTCTTTGCTTACCCTTTTGTTTATTTTTGTTTGACGAAGTGGGGATATTTTACTACCCGTAATTTACCGACTCAAACAAACATAAGGGCTTTCAAAGGCTTGCCATTTGCACTTGCTATTCCAGACAACAGCGCAGAGGTGAGTAACGAGAAGTTACTGTAAACACTGTGTGTGCCAGAAGAAGAACAGTGCTGGCACCTACTAACACAATTATCTTAGTTATTATGCCTGGTTGCCCTGTGGAGTACCCTGATTGTTTATAAAGGGTGATCCGTACTGCCACTGGCCATGACAGCAGTACTATGTAATAAAAGAGCTAACAGTGTATCTTGCAGGAATACTTACTTATCTGGAGCGGTACACAGGCTAAACACAGTAACAAATAATTAGCGAGCAGCAGAAAAACAAAAAAGGGTCGTTGAACGTGCCTGGGTGCGAAAAGGGCCAGGGACCGTCTACGAAGCTCACATAGGCCGTCGTGCAGACGCAGGCAATGCCGTGGATGAGCGCGACCAGCCGGCAGTTGCACTCGTAGCCACAGTGACCATAGCGATGACAGAGGCAAGCGTACAGGGACAGCCACCCCACCAGGCTGAACCCCACCGCTAGCGGAATCATCTCCTTCCAGAGCAAACATAAAGCAGACGGGACAAAAACGGCATGGATTTACAGGCTTCTGAGACATCTGCAGCACAGTAACCATCTGCTGAAAAAAGCTTTTCTCAGTTAGCAACATACATAGCATGCAGTACAGGCATACAATAAAGGTGTGTCATACCAAAAACCAAAACGAAAACTAAACAAGTCGTCTTCCTTTAAAATACAAGTACCTGTCCAAACACATGAAACAGGTGGTCTTACTCAGAAAACCTCCAAAATTATGCTTTTAATATTTAAGTTGTATTTATTATTGACACACATCGCAAAACCAGCCTTCTTTCTAAAACAATCCTACACATATGGGGGGTGTGGGGTGCTAACGGACATCTTCCGATTTGCAGACTGGATTGTTCATGCTTTTAAAGTTGTGGACCAGGGTAGGGGAGGAGACTATCAAAATTGATGGGGGGAGGCTAGCCCTCTTTTCTGCCACCACTGTATGTCAAAGTAGCATTAACAGATAAACTTCACGGCACTCAAAATTCACTCATCAATGCACAGACAGAGACCATGGAATTTTACCTGGATCTTCAGTTTCCAACTTTCCCACAGCAAAATCAGAAGTCTTCACCTTCTTTCTGCAACATTCTCAAACTATAGTTTTGCTTGGTTCCTGGCACAGATTTCTTCAATGGGTTCTCTTCAGAAAGCAGGCGCCTAAACGTACGCGCCAGACGTTTTCTTAGCGGATACTGCTGGAATGCGAAGCACACTGAAACATACTCTTCACTCCTCAGGGTCCGACATACTGAGATCTCCAGCGGCTTTGGCCGCTAATAAGATTAGCCACCCTTTCCTGCCCATCAACCCCTGAACTACCAGGAGATGGATTTGACAGTCATTCTATGTGTTGAGGGATGTCCATCTCAACATGCAGATCAGTGGACACTGGGACAAACCCAGTGCACAAGGTCCCATAACTGTAAGAACTGCTACCACAAGACACACACGTTGCAGTGCAAGTAAAATGGGCAGCAGGCTTTAGGACTAGACTTTAATGTTCTCAACCTGCAGTATGATTCAGTAGATACACAAATGCTAAGAGTAGACAACCACACAGATTAACCTGGACCTTAGCTTTGAAGGTATAATAACCTCACACGCTCTCAATGTGGCTGTTGGCAGAATTTCCGGTTTATCCCATATTGTTAATCTGTAATCCTGGACTGTGCCAAACTGCTATTTAGGACAGGATACTGAAAATAACCCACCATAAAGTAGCATTTCATCTGTAAATTAAGAAATTAAGGGTTTTATTTTTATTTATTTATTTATTTATTTTTGCTGTTAGGATAATACGTTTAATAACATTTTATTACTAGGACAGCACGGACTCTTAAATGATGGAATCTGCAAAACATAGTTTTAAATTACTGTACATTGATAGCGGCGCATTAAAAGAAAAACCAGTTTGCTTACACGATTACACCTGTTTTACTGTGATACATACTGTATAATGTACGTGTAATCTACTGATTTCATCCATGGAAAAACTGACTGGTGTTTAACGTTGAAGTAGATAGAGTTGTTGGACAATTGGGGTTAACAATGTTTTTCAAGTTGACTGCGCAAGTCCTTTTCATTTTATAATATAAAATGCTCAGGCCAGCTGCATAACGACCAACATCCGTCTATAGCTAATACGCATCTGTCCGTCTTCTAATCGAGTACCGTCGGCACGTGCAAATGGGTCCAACGTGAAAACAACATACAGAAAACACGAACAGAAGGAGTTGCGTGTGGAAGCGCTAAATACAGGATAACTACGGGGAGGGGCGTCAGAGGACTGCAGCGATACGAGTTAATTTTATCCATGCAGGCCAGCTCAGGACAGCGAGCACTCGGACAGGAGAGTACCTCCGAATCGACGACGTGCCTAATGACATACTATACTGCGATTACTTAAAATCGCAAATCATTTTCAACAGTAAATACTCGTAAAAGATTTACAAGTCATTACACACCGTTTATAGTTTCGGGTTTTTTTAACGTTCGCCCTTAAATTTTAAGGTTAAGTTCAAAATTAAAATAAATGTTATTTTATTAGTATGATGCGTTTTTAACTTCCAGCGCATGTTTCTCTTTACGTTTACATGTCCGTGCATTTAACACGTGGTCGCCATGTAACACTGTCTACGTTCTCGACTTTGAGATGAAATAAAGACACGTGCGTCTTAAACGAAGCTGTTAACGCACTCTACGTAACATAACACGTAGATACTCACCTGATGTTAATTCACGAAAACTTACGTTACCCTACTCAGCACGTATTGCACTTTCATGGCACGTTTAAACCTGTTGATATAATATGTTACAGAAACAACACGATCATGCACCATTCGCACAACACAACCTTAAACCAAATTTTGCAGGCCGATGTAAACAAAGTACGGTGAGACACGAACGCTTTTAGGCGTAGCGAGGCGCTCTCCGTGTCGACCCGGAGCGACATCTGGTGGACCGGTAATTTACTGCAACCATGATCTGTCAATCAATGTGTACATGAGAGGATATAATTTGGTGAAATTACTGAGGGAAAACGAAACTCGGAAACTTTACATAATCCGAACGGATTAGGTGAAAGAAATGGATTCGTATGTTTATAAAAATTTGTTTTAATCACACAGTAAGTTATAATGGTATTTTCATCAGGTGTAAGGAAACACTCCCATTTTATTTCTTCATTTTAAAACAACCTTTTCCAACGATTCAGATATCGCAACGTCGTGCGATGTAAAGCGTTAAAATGTCTTTCAAATTTATACACTTTTATACAGTTCTTGAAAAACCAGTGATAATTTTAATTTAGCAATGCAAATCAATTATTAAAATGGAAAAAAATATATAGGTTTTGTCTAATAAATGACTAATAAAAAAAAATAAAAAAAAATCAACGTTCTGAAAACCACATTCCCCAGAAACTCAATGCAGACAATATACATTGAAGTATTCTTAAAACTGGACTAAGTATAAAACACAAATATTCAGCAGTATTCTCTATGTGTTTAAAAGTTGTCAAAATATTTTGAAACATTCACTACACACATTCTAAAAAAACTACTATCTTGCCACTCTTAAGGCTCCCAGCACACAAACTTGGGAGTTTCTTCAATCAGTGCCGTTGTAAACAGCCAAATGCGAATCTGAGATGAAGATTTTCTCAGGAGCCCCTTCATCATTGGTAATCATAGAAACTCCATGTTGGGGAGTTTGTCTCAAAGTCCCTGGTATGAATCCAGTATTGAGGCTGTAACGCCTTTATCTTTATCTTCTGCCGTCAGGCACAGCATGCAGCCAAACTCACTTCAAAATTGGAGGAAACTGGAGGTATCAACAGTTGTGACACAAGTAAAGATAAAGCAGGCTGAAAACTGTATTTTCTCACAGAATAAAAAACAGACGTCTTTCTGAATTCTGGGTACTTGTACAATGTCATTTTTTTGTGCTTTGTAGCTCACTTCAGTAAACCTTTCACACTTCTGGTTTAAGTAGAACTTCCATCATGTCGTACTGGACGTCAAACCTCTCAGTGAAGGTAGGGGGAGTGGTTCCATGTTCTGTACCATGATCTGAAAGGCATCCAGTCACACAAAAGTCTAGTTATACTTTAGTCACAATCGTAGGTCGTGCAGCTTTTGGTCCAATGGTCAAGTCTGCCTGGTTCTTAAATCACCCATAAGTGCAGCTGTTAATAAATAAACTTGGTTCCACTTATTGTCAAATGTAGGAACAGTCACAGAGAAACGCATCCATGCTGACTGACTACATGACTGATTTCATTGTAGGAGTCTTATCCTGACAGCATCTGAGATAGTAAATCATATATAGGCAGTAGCAGGGCAGACAACAGAAACTGAACTCAGTGAAGATGAGAAGAAAAAACAAGACAGTTAAGAGTTTCAGTATATTAAGACTTAAGACAGGCCATATATCATAGATCATAGGCCACAGGGCTGGAAAAGGTACTTCTGTGAGCTGTGATGTACACAACAAGGTAGAAAAATGTTTCATACCCTGTGGCACTGAGGGACTGATTGACTCCTTGTGAGGTAAGAGCGGTTGGAGAGGAACCACGACTGGGGCTGTTGGGGGAGGAACTGGAGGACACTGGTGAGGGAGGAGGGGGGTAAAAAAAACATTCAATTCAGCCTAGCAGTACAAGCAGCTTCCTAGATTAAAATACACAGGCATATAGATACCCTGCCTTGTGAATATAGTTCCATTAATATGCTGATACTGTGTGATGTCCAACATGGCCCTGCAGGTATGTCACAGCACAACTGTTAAGGTGTGAAAGACAAAGCCAGATATGTGATCCAAACACACAGCTTGTTCATAAAGCAGGGGTTAACAAATACTAAACTGTTCAGACAACTACCCAGAGGCAAGACAAGCAGCTCTAGACAAGACAAGCAGCTCTAGACAGCTCTTTTTCTAAGTAACTCTAGGCAGGACTCGAAGACAAACAGAAGGATTAACTATCCGGCACACAACAAATTACTTCCAATAAATGGAAAACAAATATGAATTTTAGGCAAATGCTTGCGACACTATATTTGAAAGAGAAATTTGTATATTTGTTAACAAAGTGTAGGATGTAGATCTTTTAATATGTTACAGTGTCTTCCTGATGTCTGATTTATGTTGTACAAACATTGCTGTTGTGCTGGTGTAAAGATGCTGCAGGGTAGCAACATAGATGCAGAAGCGAGTTTACTTGCAGGAGGGATTTTATTTACACAAACCATTTTGGTGTTGACAAGGACCAGCAGGGTAGCAACATGGGGACAACAACAATGGCTAAAACAAGCATAAACCACAACCAGGGAGAGTGCATGATGAACACATACACAATACTCACAATGACTGGCAAAAGAGACAGGGAAAGACTATATATAGAGCCCTAGGGAAACTAAAACCAGGTGCACACATTAATACAATCAGAAGGAAGCAAAATGAGTGAACCCTAGAAATACACAGAACTAGATAGGACAGGGGACAGAGAGATCATAGAAACCAGACAGGAGGAGACTAGGGACATGACAGTACTGAATGTTTCTGTTATGTGTTTGTACATCAGACAATTGACACGAAAAAAGCATTAACTGTGAAGCACCTGTTTCATCATTAATTCACTTTCATTTCCTGTTTCATTCTCTGAGGTGATACTACCTATTGACCTAATGACTCACCAGCACCTGCAGTCTGTGGGCTGAATGGTCTGGAGGTGGGACCCTGTCGGCCGAAGCAGAGATTTTTCTTGGTGCGAGACAACTCTGTTTTGACATTTTCACAAGAGGTAGAAACCAGACAAAAAGGTTCTCATGAACAGCACTGTCTCACCAGTCTGGAGTTGAAGTTGGGAGGCTTCATTGGAGAAGTGGACATCGGTGAAGAGAAGATCCTCTTCTCTTTTTGCCGCCGGTTGCAGAACCAGACCCGGACCACCTCCTTTTCCATTGCCAGCTGCTCTGAGATCATGGTGATCTCCTCTGAGTTGGGTTTGGGATTCTAAGAAACACATAGGTAGAAAAACCAGAAGGCCAGTTTTGAGTCTACAGATACTATGCACAGTGCACCTTGAGTACAGCCGTCAGAAACATTTAGCCTAGTCCCAGCTGTCAGTAAAAGGCAACCAGCAGACTTAAAGCATCATCCAACAATTTTTCTATGTGTTATGGAGACACTAGAATGGCTGGTCTGTGTTCACATTAAACCACTGGTCACATGTGCATTAGTCTCCATGCAACCAGGACCACACTGGAGCAGACAAATCTACCTGTAGAATGATGTTCCAATTTACACCAAGCAAACAGCGCTGTTAAGATGACATTCTGCAGAACACTGAAATACATCTTTCCCAGTCATGTTGGGAGAGCAGCGTAAACCATCAGAGGTTGATTCCTCCCCTGTGTTTTGGATTACAGAGCTGACAGGCAGACCATGGTTTGTGCGGCTACAAGGTTGGTGTGTGAGAAATGGCTATGAACACTACAGGTGGCACACAGAACAGGGTCTCAGCTGTCTTCCAGTTCGACCCTGAACACGGCTGATTTTAGGTGCAGCTCTAAGCCATGCCATTTGAGGACGTTCTCAGGAGGCATGGCAGCAGCTGGGTGTGTCAGGGACAGGTTGTACAAGAGACTGGCAGAGGACTGTCATGAGTGGAGAAAATAAATAAATAAAAACCCCACAGCTCAGCTTTGCCAAGACCACAGAAAAGGCTTGGACTTCAGAAAGTGTGAAAGTGTGAAAGGCCACTTGTTTTCTGTAACTATTAGGAGAGCACCTGAACTTCAGCTTGGTCTGCTAATGGAGTGGACCTATACAAGAGGGAACACACTCTTGTCCACCATGCGAGGAGGTTCAGGTCCGTGTGTGTGAGTGTCTGCTGCACATGCTCAATTGGGCTGTAACTCTCTGGGGCAATGGCATTGCCACAACGGATTATTTCAAAATCAGTAAGATGATAGGTAAGGCTTGCTCTGTCCACAAGTCATTCACAAAAGAACTCTGAACACATTTCTGGCCATTGGCAACAATATTGGTCACATGGTGGTTTGGTTAAAGAGAGCAGCTGCTTCCCCAGTATTTTAGTGCCACTTCTCTGTTCTAAGGAGTATCTTTGCACAACATTTCTACATACAACTTTTAGGCTTTATAAGGACTCTCTCTACAGTAGGTGTAGTATGGCTTTTCTTCCTACCCTTTTATACAAGTTATATATATATATATTTTTGTCTATTGTGCAAATTCTGTTGGAGTAAATTTAGTTTATGTCTGTCTGTTTCTCTGTCTGTCTAACTGAAAGGTAAAGAGCAGGTAATCTGAACCCAAAACAACTGCAGTGTCTAACCAGGAAAACAAACCAGTTTTATATCCTGGATCCTATAGCACACACAGCTTAATAGCTGCTGATCACAGAAAACCAGAAAAGAAAAAGAAAACAAATATTTAACAAATTTGACTGTACACAGGTACTTGGAATTTGTGCTGGTTGGTGTACACTTACATCCAAAAAGCGTTTTTCTAACGTCATCTTTATATTTGTTTCTATGCTTGTCCTCTTCTTTCTTTTCCTCCCGTACCCCTCTATTGGAGGGGGCAAGGTAGCTGGACTTGTGATGGTGTCTGAAGGGGAGTTTTCTGGTGGAGGGGAGGCCACACATTTACAATCATTAACGTTTCCATGTGCAACGCATGTGCAGGTTTAAATGTTTCCATGTGCCAAAACACAGAAATACAAATCGATAACTCGATATTTTAACTACTGGCATTAGACATCGCCATCCATAACAGTGTGTTTTACATCTGTAATCAAATAAAGCTATCAAAAATAACCACATTTAACAAGTAATGCAGTTGCCTGCCATATTTGTGTATTTGTAGTTCCCTTCTCATTCAACAAATGTTTTAATTTGTTTAACGAAGAACCAAACGCAGCACCGTGTCATCCAGTTGAAAGAAATGTCATTCAGTTGAAACTAAAAAAACAGGTTTATATAGAAAGTGTTTGAATAGAAGATATTAAAAATGTTTAATGTTCCTGTTTAAATATGGCAACCTGTGCTGATAAAGCCAAACGCAGAGTAAGAGCAGAAGCTCTCATTGTGTGCTCTGTGGATCCCATCAGGTGTGCCTGTACAGGTGTGTGTGTAGGCTGTCATCGTGTGGATCCCATCAGGTGTGCCTGTACAGGTGTGTGTGTGTGGGCTGTCATCATGTGCTCTGTGGATCCCATCAGATGTGCCTGTACAGGTGTGTGTGTGGGCTGTCATCGTGTAGATCCCATCAGGTGTGCCTTTACAGGTGTGTGTGTGGGCTGTCATTGTGTGCTCTGTGGATCCCATCAGGTGTGCCTGTACAGGTGTGTGTGTGGGCGTCGTTCAGTGCCCCACCTGCGTCGCTTAGCCACTTCTCCAGCAGTGGCTTCAGCTTGCACATGTTTTTGAAGCTGAGGTTCAGCGCCTCGAAGCGGGAGATGGTGGTCTGGCTGAAGTCGTTGCCATACAGCTTGCCCATGGCCAGGCCCACGTCGCCCTGCAGAGGGCGGTGTTTCATTAGTGAAGCTCTTGGTGCCCCCCCACCATTCCAACTATGGTTTGCTAAGGCAGAACCCCCCCCCCCCACCCCCGATCAGAGGCGTACCTGAGTGAAGCCCAGCTTGATGCGCCTCTGCTTGAACGCTTTGGCAAATTGCTCCAGTTCTTCCAAGTCATTAGGCTCATCCTGCTGTGGTGGGGCCATGTGTCTGGGGACCTGAAGGTGGGGCATGTCAGGGTGCCCATCCAGTGAGGACCCAGCCAGGCCTGACCGACTCATTGCCTGTGGGATAATTAACTAGAGTCAACAGGGCAGTGTCTGCAGGTCCATCACATTTCACTTCTGCTCGAATGGATTCCTTTCTCACAGTTCTTCAGTCACTAGGGTGATACTCTGTTGCTGTTTGCAGCTGTTTTCGCTCACTATTCACAGACAGTTGAAAAGAGATTGGTGTTGTTATTGTTTTCCTGCCTAGGATCAAGTGCTTTACCTGGGGAGTGATTCCCACTCCGGGCTGGTGCTGTATGTGGCCTGCCTGGGAATGGGACAGAAGGTTCTGGGGCAGCAGAGCTGGACAAAAACAAAACACCATGATAAAATGGTCACCGCAGCACTGGAAACAGTGTATTAACATCAAATTTTAGCTTTCAGAGTTTTATTATTTTATGATTGTAATGTAGTTCAAAGGTCAGTTTTCAAGGGGCAGCAAGTCCACCAGTTGTGACAACTACATTTTCAAAGATGCTACTTCAGCTCGAGTTAAGATCAAGGTTAATAAGTAATAATTGGCTTAAGTGGCAGAAACACTATACTAAGCATTTCATGTCTTGCCATAATCACCACTGTAGTTTTTTTCTAGCTTTTTTAAGCTGCTTAGAGTATTTCAATATCAAGATTACCATTTCAGTTTTGCAACTATGACCATGAGGATATTTTGGGATATTCTACACATCTTCCTATAAATGAAGAGTTCTTAACCCGGGGTCCACTGTCATCCACATTCTCTTACCTCCACTGAAATTCAGCATTTCCTTCAATTGTGAATACAGATGAAAAACTACACCTCGAGTCGAATACGAGGCTTAAGGCTTACCTTGGTGCCCTGACTGTGGCTGAGACAGAAGGAATGGTGAGGAAGAAGATATGTGAGATCCTGGCACCAGGACCAGCTGCTGAAGGGGGTGGAGTGAAGGCAGGTCCTGAAGACACAATAACACCAGCACTTACCACAAAGGATCACACCTTGGACATTCCCGAGCTGTATGTCTGCTTTACCTCTGGACTGTTCATTTTTAAATTTGAGAAATTAATTTTTAATATTATCAAAATGTTCCATGTATTTCAAATTGATGGAAAATTGATATAAATAAAGCTCTAAATAATAATCGACATTTAATTGTTTGTTATTTATTTTATTTGGACATTGCCGGTTTTCGCGCCCTAAAGCATAAACACGGTTCAGACCAGTCACTTTTTACATTAGCCACTAGAGGCCGCTGAAACAAATGCAGTTTAAAAATAAGCCCCTACCCCTGTCAGCTGTCCAGCAGGTATAGGAGGTCCCTGTGTCAGGTGGCATGTCTTGTGTGGTGGAATGGAATGTGGGGACTCATTGAGCTCCTCTGTCTTAATCTAAAAACAAGAGGCAGATTACTGTCTGCCTCATACATCCTCGTATGTAATAAAGATAAGTGTTTGATCAAACAACAGCAAAATTTACAGACCTTCTTGCTTCAGGCAAAACTGCCAATTAGATACGCATTTGGGTTTTATTTAAACTAAAGAAATGTGAAGAAGAGGCGAATGGCTCTCTTATTTGTTGTTTTTCAGCTTCCAGTGTCATTGTATGTACCGGTTAGACGAGATAGGAGCTTTGGCAAACAAGTGCTCCTCTCCATCTATCTTCCCTACCCTCTGGCCACCCAGTATGCAAATGAATCGCCATGCGTTGAAGGCAGTTCCTGTACCACTATGACATCTGTGCGAGTTTACAACAAGCCCTCTTCGCACCGGTGACCACAATCCTTTAGCAAAACATCGCACACCTACGGCACACAGGATTGGTGTGCTCAGAGGAGAATAGAATTGCTACGGCTTTACTTATATATCAGTTTTGTATTTCAATCCTTTTCAAATATACGAGACTGCTGAGGCGGCACGGTGGCGTGGTGGTTAGCGCTGTCGCCGCGCATCTCCAGGCCTGAAGTTCAATTCCCGCTTTGGGTCTGTGTGTGTGGAGTTTGCATGTTCTCCCTGTGCTTGGTGGGTTTTCTCTGGGTGCT
>JABJVR010018429.1:0-40325 GCA_025773905.1 Chitala chitala | reverse complement strand
ACAGTGTGTGGTAACATCTGTAACAGTGTTTTTGGTATGCACTGTAACAGTGTGCGGTAACATCTGTAACAGTGTTTTTGGTATGCACTGTAACAGTGTGTGGTAACATCTGTAACAGTGTGCAGTAACATCTGTAACAGTGTTTTTGGTATGCACTGTAACAGTGTGTGGTAACATCTGTAACAGTGTTTTTGGTATGCACTGTAACAGTGTGCGGTAACATCTGTAACAGTGTTTATGGTATGCACTGTAACAGTGTGCAGTAACATCTGTAACAGTGTGCAGTAACATCTGTAACAGTGTTTATGGTATGCACTGTAACAGTGTGCAGTAACATCTGTAACAGTGTTTATGGTATGCACTGTAACAGTGTGCGGTAACATCTGTAACAGTGTTTATGGTATGCACTGTAACAGTGTGCAGTAACATCTGTAACAGTGTGCAGTAACATCTGTAACAGTGTTTATGGTATGCTCTGTAACAGTGTGTGGTAACATCTGTAACAGTGTGCAGTAACATCTGTAACAGTGTTTATGGTATGCACTGTAACAGTGTGTGGTAACATCTGTAACAGTGTTTATGGTATGCACTGTAACAGTGTGTGGTAACATCTGTAACAGTGTGTTCGTGGTAAGTGTTTGTCACTTTCAGGTGTACTGTTGGAAAAAAAATTATGGAATAGATGTTTTATGTTCTTTTTCTTTTTACTGGAACATTCATAGTATAATGAGATGATGATATATGCATATATGCTATGCTTACAATTTAGAACAATTTACATAAATAAACAGCATTTTCAGCAGTGTTAAACACGTTACGTTAAATACTGTTTTTGTGTATGGTAACTGGAGTAACAGCATTTTTGTTGAGGACTGTAGTACAGTAACTACCAGTACTGTAACAGTAATTATGGTGAACATTATTACAGTGTTTATGATAAGCACTCTCAGAATCTCTATGGTAAGCACAGAAATTGTAAACAAAACATTATTATTAGGCATACATTGTGCTTAGGTATTCTGCGCACTGGAATTTTGGAAATATGTAGGTGGCATGGTACCTTATCACTACATTGTACTCTGTGTGCCTTCCGTCCGACTACCAGTGCCAAAGCCAGCCTGCTTCCTCACCTGCAGTTTAGTTAATTCAAAATTCTTCAGCATCTCTCATTGCTGTCTCACCCTTCACCCCCACCCCCACATCCTCAGCACTTAGGGTTCCATAATCAGGTGCACACCAGGACCCCCATCGCAATACAGAAGGAAGTGAGACACTCAGACACGTAACGGAGTGCAACCAGTCAGCATTGGGCTCGTGAGTCACAGGCTTGTGACGGATAGACTCTAGGTGCTGCACGACTCTCTCCAGTCGGCCGCTGTCTGTCCTGTGAATCACAGTCTGTGATGAGAGTCCACACACCTGCCCTATTCCAACAAGCCAGAGAGCCCGTTGTTATACTGTGTGTTTGTGTGTTGAGTTCCACAGGAAGCAGTGCCCTTTGTGAGTAAATAACAATATGCAATTAGTTCCACTGTACTTTTGAAAAAACACGTGTGGCATCTTGGTAATGTTAGGTGTGGAGGTGCCTAGCTTTTGGTTTGGTTGCAAAGAGTGTCAGGCCTGCTAAAGAACAGTACAAACCCACATCCAATTCCAATAACAAGAATGAAAAACAAAGACTAGAAAAAGGTAAGACATCAGAAATAGGTAGTTAGTAATGACCAATGCACAGAATGTCAAGATTACACCTTATAGATTGCAGAAAGGAATTGCGTGTTTCCTTGGTATTTATTAAGAGTGACAAAGAAGAAATTATGGTAAACTGATCTGTACATTCACACTTCTAAAAAACGCCATTGAAACTGTAGTCCTTCACACAAAAGCTTAGCAAGTTCAGATGAAAAAGAAATCTATCCCACCTTGGCCCTAGCACAGTGCACAATTTCCCCAGTCCTGTTTATGCGATTCCAATCGCACAACACAACCTTCCCCTAAATCTCACAGTCTTCTGAGTTTAGGAGGGGAGGGAGGAGTCCGACACATGAGATAAAAGCACATTTACAATGACATCGTTCGTCTAAACCAAGGTCTGGACAACCGCCAGCATCACAAAGCGATAAGCATGCAAGCCAGGCTGGGAGAGAGAAAAAAAACTTCAAACTAACGCTGTGCACGAAGAACAAAATCACATTCAAATGAAAGGGAATTAAAATGCTTGGATAAATCTGCAAAGAGTGATTTAAAGAAACAAACTCAACAGTTCTCTTTCTCATCTGCTGCACTTTCTGTTGTTCTTTATCAACATTGTGCAAGGGCCTGATTTAGCAGGTTTTGGAACACAGAATCAGCTGTGTTTTCTGCCTTAAATGGCACGGAACAAATTCAATTTAAATTTCGCAACTTTGAATAAAGCAATTGGACCCTCCTTACAGCATGAACGCACATAAAAAAAAAAATCTCACAGCTCAATATGCCAGATTGGATTCGGCTCTACTTAGAGTTTGTGAACTTTGAGCACAATTACTCTACCATTCTGTCTGGTCACCCAAGCAGAAACAGAAACAAATGCACCTCATACAGCAAGAAACAATTTTCTCACAAGATATTTTGAACAAGATGAAGGCAAGCCTTTTGTTTTAGGGTTTACATAGACACAGGAAAATTAAGGAGTGGCCCAACCAATGTACAACGACTTTGGGAAAGAGAAAAGGCTGTGAAGACATGCTGGATTGTAAATGTCTCGTCGAAAAATAAAAGCATATGTAACCTAGACTTAAACATGTTTATTTTCCTGTTGGAAATCACATGAAGACGTTCAAAATTTTACAAAGGGGGACCCAAAAATGTGCAGCATGCAGACCATGGTTACAAATTTGTTAAAATCTGTACCGAGCTAAAAGCAATTACAAAACAAGGCAAAAACAGCAGATGGGCTCCAGTGCACATTCTGACCACAATGTGCTTTTACGAAATGTGATCTGCCACCTAACCAATGAACCCTCTTCACCACCCTTGATCTTCCCTTCTTGCCTCTAAGCTACTTCCTCCAAAGGAAACCATTTTTCTAGCATTTCCTCCAGGGTGAGCCTGGTGGATGTCTTTTAAACAGCATGCAAATTCAGCTGTATTCTACCAGTTGACAGAGGTCCCAGTAGGTTGCCCTGACTGAATCCCTTTAACAGTGTACATAACCTGAGTGCTTTAGCAAAACGTTCAGTTGCATGCATAGCCATGACAGCTAAGTAGCTTTGGATAAATGGTTAGAGGAGCAATTAAGCAATAAGGGACAAAGTAACACAAGCAATTTAAAAACAAGATCAGCGGTTTAACAGTGAGGAAGCCTTATCACGGAAGAGGAGTTTGTGATTAGCAGCAGAACATGAGGTGTTGAATGACTGGTGGAAGGGAATTGTGGTGGAGGGGAAATGGCAAATGAGGAAAGTTACTGAGGTGCGTGCTGTGTCGGGCCAAGTGGTACTTCCCACAGCAGATGAGGAATCATGAAGAAAAGCCAAAACAGGAACAGCACCCATTCTAAAATGTCAGGCCCATAGAGTGTGGGCTAAGCTAAATACCTCAGGGTTTAGACAGAGACCAAGCCTATTACAACCAGAGGTGTCTGTCAGGAAACGATATGGGAGATGCCAAACTTTTTTGTAAAAATGGCATCCAATGTGGCTTTGAAATGTAACTACTCATTCATTACTGCATGATGCCTAATCATAGAAATACAGATGAACAAACCATGTCAGAGAATAGGCTTGTTTAAACATCAACAGTTAATGAGTGCAGAAATACTCTGATCTGCTGTTATTTCGTTTAGCAAAACAGACAATAAACAAGCGACAAAAAAGGCTGTCCCAGGAGGGCCATGCTGTTCAACCGTTCACAGGCATGAATAGCTTCAGTGCTTCAGTGAAATATCTTGCTGTGTGGATTTCAACAAATGTAACCAATGAACTATAGCCAATCTGAAACAAAGCAAACAAGAGGAATCTGTGTGTTTTACAACAGAATAACACAGACATTATTACTCCCTATCCAGTTACAAAAGACATCCTACGTCAATCTCTGGGGACAATCCTAGAGGCCTGCAGCCAACTGTCAGCCAAGAGTGCAAGCAGGCAGTGACATCTACCAGAGAACTACAGACTGCTGGCCATTAACCATCCGCATGGCTGACGTTATTAGTGTCCACATTTACCGTCAGACATCCTGTCTGGAATACGAAATCAGTCTCTCTCTCAGGAGCCCAGGCTCAACCCCCCCCCGCTAGAGTACTGGGAAACTTACAGTTAGGGACAGTGCAAACATCAGCCAGTAAATCGGGACTGAACAGAGATAAACAACTTCAAGATTTTATTTCAGTAACTTTAAATCACTTTTGCCCTTTATGCATTGTCACTCAGTGACTGTATTTCAGTGAGAAATGGGAGTGATCAGGTCTGACCACTCAATAGCTGGCATCGTGCCTGACGTTAATTAATCACAGAGAAGGCCGGAGTCCTGATGCAGAGAGGCGTGTCCTCCTTTGAGAAGCACTGCCCACGTAAAGTGCTGAAACTGGCCTGAGCTGGAGCTCTGTGGGCTGGTTTGTGAAATCCCTGCCATGCAGCCAAAGTGAGACCACTCTGAGCCAGCAGTTGACCAAGTTACAGGAAGGACATTATTCCTTGGCTGTTGTTTGTGGGGCCATCCTTTTGTCAATGTCCAAAGACACTGGAAGAAAGGAAATCCACAAGTCATGGCAAAAAGGACGTCCATGAACATTTTGCGTCCTCCGTATGTTTCTGCACACACCTGTTTGTAGTCTCTACCACTGTGATACAATAGACCTGTAGTGCTTTAATCATATTTAAAAACACAAAACATATTTGGCACATAGACAAGCAGCCTGACACTTTAATCTCCACCATCTGCTCTCTATGCAAATGAAGAATACGTAGGATTTGATAGCTTTTAATTAAGGTGAATTTGGCCTTCACTGAAGGATCTCATACATGAAGCTTGCTGGATCCAGCCTTCCCATTGCGGAGCTCTGCCAAGGCCAGCAGAGATGGGCTCTTGTTTGTCCCATGAGAGATATCTGGATGGAGCCATCCCTTCTTTCTGTGATTGGACAGATCCACTGGGAGATCGAAACTTGCAAACAATGATAAGACCCAGCTGGAAGCTGTGATAACAATGTGACAAATTTGTACTCACTCCTTGTCCAGCCCTCTGTCACATTATTATCATCATTAATATAAACTCAACATGCCACAACATTGGGAAGGAGCTTGCTTTTGCTCTCCCCTCTCAGCACGCAGTGCAGATGTTTTGTCATTTAACACAGGCCTTCTGGATAAGAATCTTCAGCTTCACCTGAGGTCTGCCCATGACCAATGTATCATTCTAGAAACATAATCAGCCAGTTAAAGGGAATAAACTAAATCTGCTCATGATAGAAACATCAGACGGAGGCTGATGGAAAATCCGCCGTTTTAACAATTCACCTCCTTATTTACTACTGTGGAAAACAGCTGCATGGCTACACGCTTCATGTCACATTTAACGTGATGTCTTAAAGCATGTGGTAAATAAGTTGAGTGGTATGGTATGGAAATTGACTTTTTGCTCAAGTGAGCCCATCTGCTGTAGCTCTGGATCTTTCCATGTGTGTACCAGGCACACATCTCTCCTTTGTCAGAACCACACTTGCAAGCCCTCTGCTGTGATGAAATTCTTAGTGCTTTTTTTAACTGCCCACAAAGTCCTGTGCCATAAAAAAGTCAACATGTGCTCTCCTAAGTAATAATGAAGAACAGCAGATTAGAGGGAGCTCTCTGCTCCTGTACCCAGCACTGTCCCCTTGTTCTTGGCTGCATACACACTTTATTCAGTGGTTAAGCTGCGAGCTGAGTCCTGGCAGTGGTCTGCAGAGCGAGTCTCATGGCAACAGCCATGTCGTCCCTGCACCTGCATCCCCACCAGGTGGAACATGACACTAAAGCACCTGGATGGAGCACACCTGCGAGGTGATATAATTCTATACTGTTGTTACATATTGGCTTTTTTTAACACAAGACACCTCAGCATCCTTACAATTAAAATTCAGCTATGGATGCTGAAGAAGGTGCTTTCTGGGCGTGATGTGAGATCCACGATTGCCAATTATAAAGTTCTCACAGCGCTAGTATCTACTGAAAAAAAAAAACTAATGCAGGAGATGATTACATATCCATGTTCAGCGTCTCCGGAAACTGTGTGCTAAAGTATGCCAAATGAACTCCCTATTTTCGGTTAGCTGTGGCTTTTATAAGACAAGGCAGCTGAGAGTGTAAAACAGTGCATTTTTAATCTGGTGCTGTTTCCACAATGTTAACTCTGAGGCCCACTCTCCCTAAAAAATGAATTCCATCCCTGCCCCCCCCACCCCACCCCCCATCCTGCAGCTGTCTGGCACCCTGTTGCTAAACTCTGACACACCTATAATAAGAGGTCAGGGAGTGACTTTTACTGCTTGCAGAGGGGATGCAAGCTCAAGTTTCACAGGGGGTCCTTCTTGGAGCCATTTAGTTAAATAGTTGTCATCCAGCCTCCTTGAGCCATGAGAGAGGTATCCTTTCCTGTTCTGTCCTGTTACCCAAAAGTGACAGGTCTTCTGCAAAGCATGCAATATGACAGCTGTCATTTTCCAGTCATGCTGCTGCAGGCTAATTAATCTGAGCATAATAAAAATCTCAGTGGCTAAGGTAAAACAGCTACAAAAGAACAGCTACCTTCAGTAAGGCAGCTCTACCACATAAACATGTTAATTTATCTGTTAGAACCTGTTGGTTTATCTATCGTAATCTTCATTCTGAAGTTTAACCATCCGAAGAAATGATGCAGACTTCAGGTGGATAGAGTAGATAAGTGTTTGCTTAAATGAGGGTGTTCCAAGTTAAAAGACGAGCACTCTTCCTTAATGTACTGCCTGAAACTAAATGTATCCTTTTCAGGCACTTGACAGTCTGCTCTCCCTTTCTAACATAACACAGTTTAGCACAATTAACAGTAAATATCACATTAATGGCAAGCCTTTGGAGGGCTAGCCAGGCCATAATCTCCGTCCAGGCCTCCTTGCCAAAGGCAGCCGTGCCAACAGCTATATACGCTGCCCTGTCTAGATAGAAATCATCTAATTTGAGGAAACACAGTCTCATGGGCATGAAGTGGCTGTCTGCTCAAGGCAGCTGAATTAGGCCCCCAATAAAACAATGTAGGATTTGGAAATTAGGCACAAGAAAAGGTTACAAAACCAAAGGGCTCTGAGGTGAACAGATTAAGACAGCGTTATGGGTTGGGAATAAGGCTCTCAGGAGACAAAGGCCCTTTCATGATCTTGGTGTGTCCAAACAGACGCCAGTCAGCTCTTTGTCAGGGAGCTGACAGGTTTCAGAGGGTGACCCTGGACATGAGGAGAGCTGGGAACAGAGAAATCTGCATGAGAATGACGCCAGTCAGTCAGTGGCTAGGCGCTCTGTGGAGCTGCGTTCACACCAGCATTGACAGCAATGGGAGGTTACTCCGCCAGGCCCAGTCTGACAAGAAGCAGAGTGGAAATATTCAAAGTCATGCGTCGTACAGGTTTCTACCGTGAGCCGCGACTACTGGAGTATAGAATTCAGAGACTGATAAGTGCCGTAGTGTGAGGTCACCTCTATGTGCAAGAGGACTTTCACCCGCAGCATAGCAACCATGCCTTGCTATAGCATTACTAAGAACTCATCATATAATCTCTTTCTTTCCGCCAGCAGGCTCTCTCTGCCACACTTTCACTGCACTAAGCCAAAGTGTCCAGGCTAAACCGCATGGCAGGTACTGCCACTGCTGCAATAGCACGTTTCAGGCTAATAGCTGCCTGGCTTAGGTTAACCACAGTCAGCTGGGTGGTCCCATGCCGTCATTTCCTAGGACGTCCACATTTCTGTCCCTACAATGCCTCTCAAACCCATTTTGACATGAGCTGCTTTTTTCAGGAAAGTAATCTTATTGCACAAGGAGTTGTTTTTAACATTTTCATGTACTGAAGAAGAAATATATACTTATTACACAAGGTTAGATTTATACTTTGAAGTAAAATTGCATATTATCATCTGGGTATTAGGCTGTTGTTGAGCCGGAGAAGGGCTATAATAGGCTATATTCTAAATTATACCACTGCGTTACAAGTGGACCATATGGGATTCCTATAGAAGAACAGCATTTCAGGGTGAAAAACTAAAAGCAGTCTTCACACCAAGTTACCAGCTAGGTCTTCATCTTCATTCAGCTGGGTTTACTTCAACAGCCTGATTCCCTCTTTGCTGAAAGGCTCATATCTCATGCACAATTTATCTCTTAGCCCATCTCCATAATTCAGTCACTGCCCCCCCCCCATGTTTTCTGCTTCAGATAACAGAAAGCTACGGCTGGAGTTTGAAAAAGCAGAGGAAAACAGAGGCTTTCCCTGTGCAAATGCAAGTGCAGACAATGATGGTCTTCAGTGGTGCCAAAGTTGAACTAAGGCAACATTCCAATGTTGAAACCAAGAGGAAGTTCTGCTCGAGTGAGGAGCTGGCTGTTTGTGGAATTCTGTGCAGTTCAGCTAATAGGAACAGAGAAGTTTAAGTGCACAACTATGCTAGGATTTGCTGAAATGAGTCCAGGCTAACTCACGTCTCCTAGGGTGTCTGGTATGACTGTTGTATGTGTTCCGGCTTGTAGAAAAAGGTCTTTTTGCTTTAAAGAATGTCCCACAAAACAGTTCACAGCCAGGAAAAACCCAGTCAATGTGCCCACAATGACAGGAAAAGCTCTGCATTAAGAACTACAAACAAAGGAGTGTATGCAGGTTTGAACGCCTCGTCTGTGACATTGTTATTAACTCTATTAAAGTGGTGAACTCAATAGCACCTCCCCACCTGAACATCCTCGTTCAGGTCTACAATCCCTCTTGCTCACTGCGCTCAGAGAGTGAACGGCTGCTAGTGCTCCCTATGCCACACAGCAAAAGACCCCAAGCAAAGACCTTCAGCTCAGTGGTCCCACAATGGTGGAACGACTAACCTGCCTCTGCATGCTGAGCACCCTCTCTCCCAATATTCAAAAAACTGGGAACTCTTCCACAGCTTCTTATTCACTTAAAAACAAATACATTTCATTTTATAGCACTCAGAGTCTTCTCCCTGCTTTGTACCTCACTTGTAAGTCGCTTTGGATAAAAGTGTCTGCCGAACGACTAAATGTAATGTGAATACAAATTAACAGCCATTTTCATCTGATGCAGTAAGTGATGTGGATAAATCACAAGTCAATCTGCACAAAAAATGAAGAGTGTGGGAAAAGTAGAGAATGCCAATTCAATTTGTTTAATTTCTCGACTAGAAGGCACAATTTTACAGACATAAATTATGTAATTTTGATTTTTAAATTTACCACAGTTGAAAGCAATTTTAGTATTATACCATGAGCAAATAAAGAGTTTTTTATGTTAACTTTTAAAGTGTCAAGGCAGTGTCTTCTCTAAAATATCAGCTATGCCTGTGAAGTTACTGAAATTATCATCAATCAATCTTTGTGTTCTCGAGATGAGAGTAATTTATCTTTGAATTTTTCACAACTGAGGTAAAGAGGAAGTTATATGAGGATTTATTGGTTTTGTCACAGTTTCATCCACATCTGTCAGTGTCGCCTGCGATGACCTTTCTGCTCTACTCACCGTTCGCTGTTACCGTTTCTCATCACCTGTTACCGTTTGTCACACTAACCAGTCAGAGGTCATTCCTCTCTTGATCTATGGCAATCTTTAAGCCTGTCACACAACTTGTTTGAAGGGGCCCCAATAACGTCTTTTAACAAACTGCTTTCCAAATCAATCATTATTATCCCAGATGGCACAGAGAAACCTGAGTCCAACCTCACAACATACAGTGTGAGATGGCAGAGGTGGGGCCATGGTTGTTTAACCAATCATTGGTGTGTTGCAATACCATGCGTGCGGGTTGGACCAAAAATTTGATGGACACTTCTCTTTCTGACTCTTGTAGCAGCAGCCCACCGTATGGAAAAAATATCCAGTTAATGGGTACTCATGTGGGATTGGATGAAGACTTGTTCCAGAATGTAAGGGGGGGAAAATGGGACCCTGAGAATTTTGACAGGTGATGCATGTGGTTGTTTGCTGCTGTCTGTCACGGGCCCAATGAGAAGACAACAGGGGTCTTACACACACCTCTATACCAAGCTGGCCAAAAACCTGAAGAACAGAGATGCATCTGAGAGACACGTAGCTATGGACGCCCTGTTTGCTGGATTGTCGTCTTCAAGTGTGTCACAGACCGCTGTCACGATGCTCTGAAAACATCTGAATAGCAAACACAAAAACACAACACTGACAGCTTCTCAGATCTGTAGTCCATAAAGTCAGGTCTTGCAATGTAAAACAACCACTTATGGCTGAGATTAAAAGAAAAGTTGAAGTATATCACTTGAAAACATTTAAACAGCATTATTAATTTTGGGTTTTAAAAAAGAAAATGATATTTCTGCTTATGCACCACAGTGTTGATAGGAAGGATGTGCAGAAACATACTTATTTATATAAGTTTTTAAGCAGCAACAGCAGTTAATGTCTTCATGCACATCGCTAAAAATAAGTGATGAGAACCAAACTGTGGGATTTTTTTGATTCATGAGGCTGTCCAGAGGAAGTGAGTGTTCAGCTACAGTGCAGGTGGGCCCCGCTCTCTATGAAGTCTAAAAATAGGACAGTGCCAGGCTTGCAGGGTTGCCCGCCCACTCCCACAATGCCAATGACTGAGCACACAACAGCAGCCCTTGAGCATCACTCACACTGGTATCTATATCAGCTCTTCCTGTGTGCTGCTTTGTGGACCAATTACCTGTTAGTTAAATACATTCTTTATGCTGCCATGCAAAAATATGTGAATTTATATGTCATTTGAGCCTGGGGAAATCTTATTGAAACTAGCTAACTATAAGTAGCTGTCACTTGTGAATGAACCCATCAGTTGCTGAGCAAAAAATCACTGATCTACACCAACGACCAGCTTGTTGCAAGTAAAAAAAAGTTTGCAGGGTGAGATTGTTAAACTGACAGGGGAGGCCCAACATCACAACAAGGGAGGTAAAGGTCGAGGATGCGTTCTTATTACAACATCCTCCTTACCACTGAAGACACTTAAATGTTCAGTTGAGAGCTAAAAAGCAGTGTGTCACATGTGGCTGTGTGACTTAGATTACTGCAGAGGTGCTTAGCCACCTACATTAGACCAGAAGTAACACCAAGCAGACAGAGCACTGATAAAAGGCACCGATAAAATCTGGTGTACCAGCAATGCCGTTATTGTACCTAAGAGCTATGTAGAACTCAGGCTGATAAGAACATGCTTTTTACGCTCAACCATAGAGGTAAAGAATACATTGATGATGGTCCCAGGTGCCCCAAATAAAATTTACCATAAGTGGTAAAAAAAAAATACCGGTATTATACACTGATCATGAAGATGGCTGTTGAGATGAGAGCATAAATCTAGACAGATACAGGTCAACCTTCACATGACATTTTGACCAAAACTGTTGTGTTTGAAATTTAGTGTGCAGTGAAATCCCGGTGTTTTCTGTGTGCAAGGGGGGGGGGGTTAATTTGTTTTTAGTTATCCATTATAACCCAGAAGCCCTCACGCCCAAAGTGAACTGTAAAGAAGGTTAGTAGTTGTACAGTTTATATTGTGTAGTTAAGATCACAGCCTAAATTTAATCAAATTGTAGTGCATGTCACAATTCATAAGACCATATGGTAAAAACTCAGAAACTGCTACAAATAAGAATGAAAATGGTTTACGCTTGACATGTTTTTCATCCAAAGCAATTCACGTTTTTTACCTACTTACGGAACTAGATATTTTATTAGGTCAGTTAAAGTTAAGGAACCAGGGTACAACAGCTAAACCCCTTTCTGTGACTTGACCCAGTGACCTTCACAGTGGAAAGTCCTAGCTCACCATGGCGCATTGCATGAACCTTTGATGTTAGATTTGGGGAACCGTGTTGAGCTCTGATGAGTCATTCTGAAAGGGCCAAGAAGCAGTCCTCTGGCATCATGATAAAAGGACAGTCAGCGCCACCCCCCTCCCCCGCCATGTACAAATTGACATCATGCAGTTTTTTCTTCCCTCAGGGGTCATTTTGAAATTTTAATAGCACACAATAAATATCCTAAAGCAGAGCCTAATTGGAGAGCTGTGATCTGTCTGGGCTTGAAAAGGGCACCAGAGTAATGAGAACTCTTCAGCACGCACAGGCTCTTCCTCCTCATCGGTGCCATTCTCTAGCCTCCCTTTCTCTCTTTTGCCTCTCAGAGTCCCTAAATCCCACAATGCCACAGGGGGACACACACTTACATTCCTTGCAAGCCCAGATTTGATGGCAGTTTAGTGTGAACTTCAACCCTCTGTGGAACCCCTCTCCTGAACTTTGGTAGGCCGGAGAGGTCAGGTTGAGGGAGCAGAGGCAGCAGACACGCAGACTTAAGATCAAGGAGACACAGCACGGCACGTCCACATCGTATAAGAACTGTCTTTAAAATTCCTATAGTGGCGTTTCTGTAATGATCTATGCAGGAAAATCATATAAGAGACAAAGTATTTTTGCAGCTCCTGTTCTGCTGTATATTCCTAATTAGACACTTTTCACATGTGAGCAGCTTTAGAGACAGAAAATAAGATCAAAATCTATATTTTTCATTACTTTGTGATGGGGTGTTATACCGCAAAGGTTCCCCTGGCATGATAAATGCAGAGCTGTTTGCTTGACTTTTCACAGAGATCAATCAGAGCGCCCCAGCTGTTGTGGTTTTTCATCTTTCCATTGATAAATTATGAAGCAGGACAGTACACTCTGGTTTAGTCTCATTTAATCAATATACACCTCTCATAGTAAAATAGTGAAAGCTGTGCTGAAATGCCTTTAATCCAAAATGTATATTGGATTAAAGCAGCTATTGTTGTTACTTTCAGAATTCCAGAATGACAAAGAGATAAAAAACTGCATGATTTCTCAGTTGCAAACTCAGGTTGGCTTCACCTTTTAATTTTTAAATACTTTTTTTCCTGAATAGTACACAACTTCATCCTAAGTGCTGAGTTGTTGCAGGTTAGAACTGATTTATAAAACACTAGGTGATCACACCTTGAAAGATGACACAAGACCAACATTTTTTTAAATAATGGCTTTTTTTTTCTTAATAAAGGAACAGCTACGCAAACATTTCCACACCTCTGTCTGAGCTTCCTGTAAGTGGCCCTTATGTAATTTGTCCTGTCTGTTATGGATTATAGTTCCCACAAGCCAGTGTGTTTGCAGTACCGGTGAGGTCGTGGGACAGAATCACTAATTTCACCAGGCCCACTATGCAGACACAGGAAAGGGAAAGCATGCAGGAGTCCAGACAGCTAGCAAAGCTCTGGAGTTCATGACCTCTCTCTTCAGGAAATTTGAAGAGGAACAGGCCTGGAATCCGCTTTATGAGTTCCTTCAGGTCCAGGGCTTTCATGAAGCATCTTGTCTGTAAGTAATACCCACTGTCTTTCATTTATGTTTCAATCATAAAGCAAAGCTTCCCTTCAGTTGGATGAACCTCCCCGCTGACCTTGAGTCACATAGCCATTTGTCATGTAATACCCCTGGGATGTAATATTTGAACACAAAAGTTTTTTAGTTTGTTGTCACTCAGGCTTTCAATGTCTCTCTTTACAGGAGAAGTGGGTGTTTACAAAACAACTGCAGTGATGTCGATCGGGCGGTGAAGGGCAGCAACAGGGGGCCTTTTCACAGGTGGGATAAAAGTAATGAGGGCTTCTGTGGAAAAACTCGCTGAGCTAATGGAGTACAATCCTTAGTGCCGGGGCAGTGTACACAAAGAGTGTGCGGTAACAGAAGCTCTGCAACATAAGACGACATGCCCGTTTTCCTTTGAAAAAAGCATGAACTAAAACACTTTATTGTTCGCCCTGCAAGTGCATGTTAGACATGGAGCTGAAACCGTGTTATGTAAACCTCTTCATCTAATTTACATGGAAACAGGAGGCTTTGCAAGATGACCCACAACACCGCATCCGTTTACAACCAACAAGATAGAAGGCTGGTGTTACATAAGAGGGAAGGACTAAAAGCTGTCAATGTAAAATATTAATACATATTCATTAACATCTGTAACTAAAGGGGTGTGGTAAGCGCAGGGGGTGGATGGTGGTAATTTGGGTGAGTCGTACATAAAGGGGCTATACGAGGTCAGGGAGCTGGAAACTGAGTACCACAGCACAAAACTACTGTTTCAAAATGCTCCAAACTGAAACGAATACAAGCGTACATGTTTGAAATCCACTGGTTACTGAGCTCAATTTACAAGGCAATCTCAGAACTGACCTTCATATTAGATTTTCTGTCATTCTCATGTTAAAAATGTCCGTTACTGCATCTTTTATTATACTAAAGTAGGGAAATTATGGATTTAGCATGATGTACTGTGCATTACAAATTACATTTTAAAGAACTGGACAGAGTCCAAGTTACAGCAGAGCTGCATTATTTCATCATAATTTTTTTTTATTCATGATGAAAATGTAGTAACAGTAAGGACGTCATGAAAATCATGTAAATACACTTAACAATATACAGCAGACAGGGTAGTCTGTAAGCATGATCTAATTCCTTGAGGGCTACAGGCAGTTAAGTGCCTGGGTGTTTGTGTGGGTGCATGGGTCTGTGTGGTCATGTGACCAAGCCCTGTCATCCTATTGGTGCTTACTTGTTCAAAATCTTGAGGTCAGGGGCAATGTTAAATAGGAGACTGCTATTGTACTGTGTAATTTTTAACTTGTGTTTTTGACATTGGGCTGTTTGCTTCACCCCTATTGCTCATGTTTTTCTATCAGCATCTACAATTCTAGCTTATGTTTTGACTGCTGTTATTTGTGTTTTTTCTGTACTGTCAGTAGGTTAAATCTGACATGTTTCTGTTTTTGTGTGCTGACAACTATGGGAAGCGGACATTTTCTTCAAAATACATTTCTTTCTACATTTCCGTTTAGTTAAGGAACAAAGGAAATGTTGCCTTTATCTTAGATTTCCATTGTTAGTCTAGTTTCCTTGTCAAGTAATCAAAGTTATTATTATTATTATTTTTTTTCTGGCCTCGTCCATCTCTGAGTTCACTTATGTGCTCTTGTAAATGCAAGTCTTCCTCCACTCTTTTCATTGCACATCGCTGTCTCATGAGTTGGAGCACGTACAAACCCATGCCAGTTCACAGGCCCACCCATCTCCAAATAGAGCGCATTCTGCCTTTCCTGTCAAATTCGTTTTTGAGGAAAAACACATAGCAACTTTGATAACGACTTGCATTCAGGCCACGTCAAGACACAGCAAATTCAGTTTTTTGCATAAGCGGCTCCCAGGCAGAAGAGGCGTGAAACCGCAGACAGTGTTTTCTAAAGCTAGCAGAGGCTCATCCGGTTTCTAGTTTAACCAAAGCTGCTGACCTCAGGTGTTCTGCCATTGATGGATGGCCAGCGGCTCTTTTAAAACCAAGTCACGCTGAGCTGGCAGGGAGAGCCTCTGTCTCTTCTCATTGGATCCATCTGCCGTACAGGCTTACCACTTCAGATGTACAGAAAGCTCTCTGCTTTCTCATCACAGCATGAGGAATAACTTACATTTGACTTATGTGTTTACAAACTGCGTTATGGGTGTTTGAGCTGTGGCCACCCGTTAGCACATGGGCATGCGCACGTATGGGATTGCAGCTGTGTACATCCCGCCAGGCTCGGGTGCAGGTGCACTTAGGTGTTTCCACACGCTCGTACTGGTTTACAGTGTGTCTCCATCAGTCTAAGCTCACGTGGCCAAAAAGTCACCGTTGCTTCATGTACGGATCAAGTTTTCTGGAGCAGATCCTGGTCAGAGCCCTGCTTGGATGTAGTCAGTGCATTCACGGCAGAACTCACAGCCACACAACTGACCACAGCAGTGCATAAAAGCTAGCATGTGATTGGCTAATGGAGTCTTTTCAGATTAGATGTGGTCAGCGCTACTTTCAGAAGAGCTAAGTTTAATATTTTTGTAAAGATACTTGATGTTATAGCAGAGTTTCTGAATTTTCATTATTGTGACACTCCAGGCATGAAAAATGTATTGGGGGAGCAAAACCCATCAAACCTTCACATTATGCCTGAAGAACATCCACATACCATTAAAGAGCTCATTATCCACACCGCAGAGATTTCCCATGAACACACACGCGTGCGCACGCACATGCAGGCACAAAGACCAGTCACGATATTACTTTGCCCACTTTTGCCTGTCCGAGTTCAGATGTGAAAGCACCTGTGAAAGCAAAAAATCATGTGAAGAAGAACACTGAATAACACTCCATGATTCAAATCAACATTAAAACTGATTTGGGTTGAAAGGTTAACCTGGAAAATGCATTTCATACCACACAAAAAGCCATGACAGTATGAACAATTGAAAAATTGTACATTTGGTAAGACTGAGGAATACTTTTGTCACGTGTTTGGCGCTCATGTTCCAACCTGACCTTTCGCATAATAAAAGTGTTTGAAGAGATTAGCATGAAAACACAAGGCCTGCACTCAACACCACAGGTAACAAGTTCATAACGGGTGAAGCATTTGTGTGCCAGAGGAGCTGACAAGTCCGTTTCTCTTCCACTCACCTCAGTGAGGATAGCTGGCAGACCAGGGAACTGTTTTAAGCACAAAGCACAGCTGCACTCTCAGTTTGTCTAATGCAATCCAGGGATTAGAAAAGTTACGTAAATGGGGGTGGCTTATTTTTACAATGCATACGGAAGCACTTCTGTCTGCATTTTCAGAAAACCGTTAACCCCTTGCAAAAATGTTCTTCTGAGAGAAGACAGGGCAGGCCAGCCCCCAAGAGCCTGCGTGATGCGATACAGGGAGCTGTAAAACCGGCCGATGGTGCAGTGCCATCACTGAGAAGATCTCGGACTTCAGGAAACAGAAAGGGTGACATTTTATTACTGTGATGTCAGGCTTCTTTCTGTGTTTGAAATAATCTGGCCAATGAGATAGAGAGGCAGAGATCAGGTGACAAAATGTTTGGCGCACATGAACATCCACTGTTCTAATGGCGCACATATACACGCATGCATATCCATGCAACTGTGGCCTAATCTTAAAACATACACAAATGAGGGCTCTGCTTTTCTTTAGAAGATCGGAACCCAGTCATTCCAGAAATGTGCACTAATTGAATAAATTTGCTAACATCTTAAAGCAATTATCCCTTGCAGCAGAGGGCAGAACCCTATTAAAATATCTTAGCACAAAGGCAGGGCAACCCATGGGCAGTGAGTTTGGAAGCTTGTGGCCATGTTTCTCAGCTGACCTAACCACAATGCCTCACAGAATACACTCTAATGTCATTACCACTGCAAAAAGTGTAGACATTTACTGTTTCTGTAGCACGTATCAGTGTTTTCTCAGTATAACACATTACAACATAAATCAGATATGCTTTCTTTAGTTGAGCTTTTAGTAGCCACAGTTACATGATGTCTTCCTCAAAGCATCTTGGCCAATAAATTTTCTTGACTGACTTACAAAGTTGTGAAACCGTAAGAATGGTACTATTGTGGCACACTGTTCATACCTTTTCATCCTGAATGTGCACAGTTACTTAAGGGGTGTCAGGCATGAGAAACCCACATAAGAACCGGTAGACGCAGCTCCACTTTGAAGCGGCCCTCGTTCCATCGGAGGCTGAGGGTGTGTGGATGTGCGCACCTTGTGCTACCCAGCCATTTCCCCTTCGGAGCCATCCTGCCACAGGGCCTTTTGATGTTTGTGCTCTGCAAGCAAAAAGACAAAGTAATTACAGCGCATCGATCAGGTCAGTGAACTCGCTGCAGGTTATTAGACAGAGAGAAAGAGATGGGCTGCGCTGTGCGCTGTGGCTGCCTGTGGTCATTTTCAGTTTGTTCAGCATAGAGGCCCAAAACAATCAGACTCTGGCTGTGGGGCAGACACCATGGAGCAGACGCTACAGAAAAGATCCATGTTTACACAGCCGTGGCCTGTCAGCCTTTTTCTCAGCAGCCCAGAAAACCCATCTCACTGATGGAAACACCGAATCACACTGTCCGTGGAACAGGCCCAGCTCAGACCCCAGGATGGAGACCTTTCATCCTGGTTTTAACCAGCACTTTTGCAGCATTTGAGGGGTCAATAAGGGTGAAGGGTGAAGAGTTTCACTGACATCTGTGCTCAAACATTAAAATCAGAGGAACATTTATTTTCAAGAGGTGGTCTACCCATTCAACACCCTGGATGGGACACCAACCCTAAACAGGGCATTTTTACGTTATCTCACATTTACTGCCCCAGGCAGCAACCTCATTATGTTGTTTAAAGCCCAGCCCCACTAGTTTTATTGTGATTTTTCCTGTCTGTTTCATTTAGGTTTCATTTCATTTTGATCTGTCAGGCTGTATGGTAATCCCCTGTCTAGTTTCGCCTCTTCTATTTTTGGCATGTTTGTTTCCTTAACAAACTCACTTTTCCAATCAGCAACACTCAGACTGTAGCCTCCTCCTGCTAAGTACAGCCCACTGTGGGCAATTTAGAGATGCCAGTTCACCTGAAAGGCACGTCTTTGAATTGTAGGGAAAAACCAGCTTTCCTGACCAAAACCCAAACAGACCCAGGGGAAAATAAGAAAACTCCACATGCAAAATTCCAATGGCCAGATTTAAACTGTACAATACCACAAAATGTGATGTAACAACTATAGGTACTATACTACTAGTCACCATGCTACCATACATCTACCACAAAAAACAAATTATTCAATGACTTCAAACAAAGCTGATAAAACAGGTATAATATGTACAGTATTGTCATATCTTGTTTGTGTGTGTGTGTGTGAAACTACCTGCCCCTTACCGAATCCCGGTTACCTTTACACATTGTAATTCTCCCCCATCACATGCTGTCAGAACACTAGGTGACAAAGGGACACATTTGCATATTTGGTATATAATTAATTTCTCACCTGTTCCTCTTTTGTGCTTGGAAAACCAGAGGTAATCATCAGCACACCGCTGAATGCCAGGCCTGTCCCTTGGAGCATGAAATTGCTTTTGTAAAAGTCTACTATTGTGTTAATAAAAATGAATTCTCCTTTTCTTACCTGCCTAGTGGAATATGTTGTGGGTAGGGCTGACACAAAAGACAGAGCTAGTCCCAAAAAGACATGGGTGTCATGTACATCCTGTCGGCTGTTGGTGGTTAGCTGTTTTACAGAATCAAGGGTGTCAAACTAATCACGGTTATGAGTCAAAGGATCTACACCAAACGTAAAATACAAGCTGGTGATCAGCAATGTATAAGGAGCAGACTGTATATTGATCAGCATTAATGATTACATAAGAAATAATATTTATCATGTATTTTCATCCATTTTGCAAGAGATTGCTACCAGAAAACAAAAGCTTGAGACAAATAAATAACATTTACTTATGCACTGTAATGAAACTGAACTTTGGAAGACTTGTGCTTACAGAACTGAGCTTTTCCAATGGGATTAAGAGCTGCAAAAAAGGATCAAAGATCTGGTGCTTTTGGCAATGTCAGATAGCTACTAAAATGGCAGAGAAGTCTGAATTTCCCTGGGGTGCTTTAGGTAGATAAGTGGGTGGGCTTTAACTGCAGCGGGAGCAGCCAATAGCCTAGTTACCTCGACAGTGGTTAACAGCAGTGGCTTAAAGTCAGGCACACATGGGTGATTTACCACAGATATGAGTCTGCCTACACAGCTCACATGGTCTTACTGTGCACCCAGTGGTAACAGGAGAATGTCTGACTCAAAGAAGGAGGGAAGTAACTTTGATATTTTCAATTAAAAAATACTGATATTGTTTGTTCAGATAATTTTAGTTTTTCTTTAGTATTTTATTTGTGTACCTTAAAAAAACACCACATTCTTGTTCCCTTTGGTTTCTGTCTACTTCTCACACCTGCAATTTTCCTGAAAAACTTACTGACCACTCAGAATATTCTAGATCTCAAAGGCACACAACTTCTCTGACCTTGAGCAATGCTACAGACCTGTACTGCTTTTATAAATACCCAGCCCTGTTGATGAAACAAGGGAAAAGTAAGTCAGCTATTTACTGGAAGACAAATAAATCTATTGGAATTACTTATGACCTTTCAAACCAGTCGTGCGAGCACCGTATCTCACCAGGTTTAAAATGTGAGAACGTGAAGGTCAACTGTGGTAAGTCAAAGGGGGAAAATTTAGAACAAACAAAAACTGGTGTGGGTGTTCAGCAGGACGGTGCGCCCCGGCAGACAGAGATGCGGGAGGAGCTGTGGTTGTGCGATCACATCCCCATGAACTGCATCATTGTTCAGCATCAGACACTGTAACCTCTTTTGCACACCCAGATGCACTCTAAACACCTATCCTTTTAGAATAGTTGGTCATTTGAATATGACAAGGTTCCCTGGCTGAATTCAGAAGCTACACAGCCCTTTCACAGCTATTTGTTTTGTGTATTTATTTAATTGGGCTTAATTTGTTTTGGACTGAAAACACAGAGGGACTGGCAGTGCAGCACACAGCACGCAGCTGGCCAGCCCTGGACTCTGGTGATCTCGTCACAGCTCAGTGTGGTGCATCATTTAATGGCCGAACTCCTACAGCCTGGTTGGCCCGCGCCAGATCCTGCTGTTTGTTTGCAAACTGAGGGGCTGCCTCTGACAACTGCTGCTGCCAGCTCATGTGCTGGACATTAGACCACCCCTTTCACAGGACATAATGCGGGGGGGGCACCACCCTGGATAAAGTAATATTGCATAAAGTAAAGAATCAGACAACCTTAGCATGTTGTCACTGTAAATAAAGAATTTTTGTCTGTTTTTAAAATATTACTTAAATCTGTGGCAGAGGGACACGTCGGTTCTGAAAATGTAACATGATCCCAGGTCAGTCACCGTGATGTCTACAGAAGTGAGCTCAATGGAGACGTCTAACTTCATCTTCTCTCTGGTGTGTGAATGAAAACATACACATGGGTTTTGTAAGAGAATGACCCTGATCCTGTCCACACAAGCCTACTGTGGAGTTACAGGCCAGACTAACTGCACCACGGCATGCATGTAAACACACAAATGAACAAAACAGAAAACATATGGATTTTTTTTTTTATCTGAACTTGCTGGGTGATTCATAAGGGGGATTTGACAGACATCTTGACACAGACTTGACAAGATACAACATTTTGCTCCAACTTCCTGACTCAAGTGAGAATCCAGTTCCAGGAATAATACTGTCACAGATGCTAAACTTAATTCTTGGAATTATGCATGAAGCTATGATGAGGCTGCTTGAACCATTTTGTTAATGCAGTTTATTATAATTCTTTCACATTAGTAAAATGGTTTAATGTATTACCCAACACTCCCTGCTTCAGTCCATCACTGCGTCAACTCAAGCATGTATGGTGCTTCATACAACCAGGGCACAGATTTGGTCATACAAAGGTATTAATTCAATGCTATTTGCTATTTATCTTTTGATGGAGGTAAAGGACCTTCTAATTTCAGTATGTACCCAAGAAGGGTTTAAAATTTTCTGTATAATGTACAAATTCCCATCTTACATCATACAGACCCATTTCACTGCTTTAGGCTTTATTATGTATTGTTTTCTGTTCTTAATTTGCTATATAGGAAAAAAAAACTGCTTCTGCATCATCAAGGAGATACATCATCAAGGAGATACAGCGAAGGAGGTAAAATACGGAAAATGTCACATGGTATACAACGAATCAAATAATAATGTGAACTGAACTTTGTAGCATTCAGAGGATCTAACAAACCAAAACTTTGAAAACTTTATGGTCTACATAAGAATTAATGTATGGTCACACAAGCTGAACAAGTAAAAAAAGAAAGCTCACAAAGAAAAAATTCTTTCTCTGGGGTAGAGTCTTTTAATATCTTTTTTAATTTTATGGGGGCAAATCAATCAAAGATGAATTTCAGGCTTAAAATGTGCATTAAATTTAAAATAGCAGCACACAGTGCCAGTGCATCTCCATTATCTTAACCCCTGTGACAGCCTACGAAATCTAATGTGCACTGAATGACTGCCAGAGTGCTGCTGCCCACTGATGAGTGCAGCTCCACAGCACCGCTCCTTGTGACAGGCACACGCCTAATTTTACGTGGACAATCTGCCTCCGCCACGTCCCCACTCTGTGCTCTCGCACCAGCAGGCTAAGCAGTTGCGGTGACAATTGCTCTTTCGAAAACCATTGTCTTCTGGCAGAGAGAGGCCTTCAGGGAGCCATTTCAGTTCCTTACAGGAAGTCAGTCACAATCAGATGCCCGATGAATCACGCTCCATTTCATCCTCTCGGCGCTCATAGCGGGCTGCAACTTGCTCAGCGGAAGCTGGGACGCATAAGAGTCTTAGGTCTGATGGTATTTATGGTGCCATCAGAGGTAAGCACCTCAGCCTAAACACATTTATGGGACTCACAATCTCTTTGTCCAGAACAATGTTCTCAGCCCCATCTTTAGGCATTAATTCATTAAGCTTTGTCTCAGGATGCAGACTACAAGCTATAGTCACAAAAAAACCTTCAAACTTACACTCAAAGACAGAAAACTAGTTACTATGCACAATCTTATAGGGAGTTAGTACAAACAGAAATGCGTACACACACACACACACCCACACACACACACACACACACACACACACACACATACACACACACCCACACACACAGGCAGGCATATGTGACCTTCATCTGCCATACACACAGACGTAGGGTTACCAGATGTCCAGCAATAGGAGGACATGTCCTCCTTTTTGACATTGTGTACTCTGTCTGGCAGGCATTGGCCTAAAATGTGAAAATGTCAGGCTTTCATCAATCACTGACTTGGCGTGTCGTTGGCTGCAGTTGCACGTTGTCGTCTCTATATTTTAACCGTAAAGAGCAAATCTGAGGATCGAGCCGCTCAACCGTATGACGCATGTTCAGTGCATTAATAAGTATGACCGTTTTAATAAATCAACACAACCATGCACATGTGACACGTCGCCAGTTTTCTGTTCTGTTATTTGTTACACAAATACATATGTAAACCAATATACAAAGCCTTACAAAGGAGGACACAGAACACAAGTATTTATATATATATATAATTGTGTTCTTTGTCCTCCTTTATCCTGCTTTTTGACCTTTGGTGTCCTCCCTTGGATATGTCGGTATCTGGTAACCCTACACAGACATGCTCAGAGACATACAAACAAACATACATTTTTGTTCATCTGTGATTTACAAAACACAGACACACCATGGAAAGGCAGAATCTGAAAATGTGCAGTATCTCCATGTTTCAAACATCTACAGAAGGTCAGATTTAGCAATTCCAAATGGCAGCAATTGATTTTTGTGTTTCAGTAACATGGCAGGTCCAGCTGCAAGTTAAGACAGCAGGGACTGACGAATCCTTTCCGACTGGTCATTTTACATTGTGCCTAACAATGCTAGTTTATTGGCACTGATTTCATATTCTTTTCTAAACTAGTTCAGTTTGATAATATGTATTATTTATGTTTGAAGTGTCAATTTGTCATATTTTACCATCACTACTTATACATGTTAGGTCCAAAATATCATTCAATCAAAATACACGGCAAAGAGTATGCACAAATATGAACTATGAAATTCATAAAGAATTTTTTCAAATGAAATACTGTTTCAGCAAAAATCTGTCCTTTCTCTCATCTGTACTGAACCTTTGAAAAAGAGGCCATCTGCTCAATGCGAATCGATTACAGAAAATTGCATCATTTGAGCAATCAAAAGAAGAACTAAAACAGGTGCTTTTTAAAAGTGAACTTCTGGTATTTTCTTATCTACATAATGAGGGAAAAGCATTAGTCACAGATTGAAAACAAAAAAAAAATCCATTTGAATATGACAATGTACATGAAAGAGAAAAAATGACTGTTCAATCAGACATAACAAAACAAGCAATACATACTATCGAGCTACTGAAAAGAGAGAAGTTCTAAAGTCTGCATTTACAATTAGTTTCTGATAGCTCTCCCACTACTCTGTCATCAAACACCGAAGTCCCTATTGTCACCAATAAAAAAGTATATGCTTTTCATTTGCATTTTTATATAGCATCCAAATTGCTTTGGCTTAATCGATCTTTGTCTTCTTTGAGAAGCAGCCATTTGTTGTTTCAGCTTCTATTTGAAAGTGAAAGAAACTCAAAACCACAGAGGATAAATTGCATTTGGATTTTAGCATGCAGACAGATTCTACAATGTGTTTATAAAAGTGGATATATTTCCATACACGTGACATATATTAACATCTTACAAATTTTTACACCTGCTCATTATAATTTTTGGCCACAGACAGAAGATCCCCTACAGGAATAGAATTTCAATTAAATATTACCCTTAAAAGTGCTTTTGATAGAAAACAAAATCATAGCAATTTCACAAAGCAGGATAATCTTGAATATATTCATAATATTGCTAAAAATGTAGAGAGAAAACTCAATTTCTTAATATACATCTACTGTACACACCCATATTTGTATAAAAAGACAGTTTCCAAGGTGCAGTTCATTCTCAAAGCAAAAATACACGTAATGGCTGTCTAGGAAACTCAAATGTTCAGCTTCATTCTTCTATGCTATTGTGATCTGGCTGAATATCTCCCTGAAAGGTTATCGAATTATTATAGCCAAAAGCTCCCTGCACTACTTCAGATTTTTCAGTTTACAGTTAACATGAGGTGCACTGGAAAGCATTATAAGGTTGTGCACAAATGCAGGTACAGAAGACGTTTTAAAATCGCACAGACAAGCATGGCTACAGCAGATGGGTGTTGTCTATAGGAACATAAGTGGGGAAAAGTTAGTCAGGAAGGCTGTGTGGGTATCGTTATTGTTGTGTGTGATACTGCAATTTTTGTTTTGTGTTTTTGTGGAGGACGAGCTAGCTCTGTGGACTGTAAGGTGAAATGGAGTCATCTATCAATCTGAAAAGGTTATTGGCTGAGGCAGAGCGAAATTATCCATTAATCTCCAAAACCAAATTGTCATTCTTCATTTTTATTAAAGTGACTCCTATACACTTGCAGATGCCTTCTTCTGTATTCATAGGCAAGCTTTTCACAAGCTACGTGCAGGAAAGCTGCATATCGGCCAACAAAGAACCAAAACGAAAAGAGAGAAACAAAATATGAAAAACAAGCAAATTAAATATTCATTGCCTTATTTGCAACAGGCCTGGCCTCTGAAGAGGTTAACCTGTGTGCGATGCAGAATGGACACAGGGAAAATGAACAGGGTTGATGGGGATGGTGTTCGTGGTTTAACTCCTTGCTATACCAACAGTTCATAGTCAGAGTTGTTTCAGAACAATATGTACTTTTACATTTATTCATTTAGCAGATGCTTTTGTCCAAAACTACTTACAAGTGAGTAAGAGTACACATGCAATATGCTGTATAATGATTTTCCCTGCCTCTCTTGTTAAGCGCTGCTTTTAACAATTCTGTTTAATAGTTCAATCGGTTGGTTAGTTTTGCGGCAAATAATTTTATCTTTTGCACCCAAAGCATATTTTAGCTCACAAACTAACTACAACCGTATGTTTCATGTCACCGTATACTGGTTTTTACCAGCCATTTATATGTAAATTTAAATGACCTTCACCACTTGAAAGAGCAACAGGTTCTCGTGAATGACAGATGAGCAAGCCCTGAGAGCGTGTTCTGTGTTTGGGGTTTCACTCCATGCCAATGAGCAGCTCTGGGCAGCACACGCACTGCGAGAAGCTCTCAGCAGATCGCTGTGTGCCCAGTGTTTGCCCACGGAGCCTGTTTGTACTATGGATTACACGCAAACACTCTACGCAACCCGATTTTCCGTCCCAACACGCAGCCACCACCACTGGTTCATACGTTGTTGGTATTAGCGATTGCCGTTTGGGTGTTAACTGCTCGGCGTTACGTCTCGTTAGTAGAGTTGCGCTTTGAACTACAAAGGAAGGCGAGCCGGCGAGTTTGTGTGAGCAAGAAAAGGGCGTGATGGAGCTGGTGCTTTTCACATAGAGCAGTGAGGCATGTGCCTGTCCGCTCTGCTTAGCTCTGACACGGTGAGACGAGGCGGAGCACGGAGAAAACTGTGTAAAGGCTGTCCATTCTACTTGCTCAGCCATACTTTGAAATATCCACAGAAATGATTGTTGTTCCTACTTGGTACTGTATATTGTTGCAAAACTTTCAACCTTCTTATACCCGTCTTCAAATATTTTTCCTTATGCCACACACATTGTATATTTACAGGGTGTTTAAAAATGATTCATGGGATTGTTGGATTTCAGATGAGTTTATTGCTGCATTGATCAAACCGTATATTAAATTAGCATACACCAAATGAGAGAGGGAGACGTAGAGTCTTTGAAGGTTACCACTAAAGGGCTCTCACAGCATGCAGTTTGTGAGAAAATAGCGACGGAACAGCAGAAGGCGTGTTGTGTGCTGCAGTTTGCAAAAAGTGTTTTGGTAGTGAAGGCACAGCGTCATGTTTGTCGACACTACGGAATGAATCCACCAGGTGAGCGGAGAATCCGTCGGTGGTATAGGCAGTTAGAAGAAACAGGATGTTTGAGCAAACGCAAAAGCACAGGGCGGCTGAGCTTGCCTGAAGACAACGTGAAGGGAATCAATTAAATTCTCACCATTGCGCTGGTTGCAGCAGACCCTATGATTTGGTGCTCTACAGGTGACTGCCTAGGTCACTTGGTCTAATGCCGTGCGATACATTAAGAATGCCGTTTACGTGATACCATTACCAACAACACTAGTTGAACTGAAAACCCGCATCATTACTGCCCTGGAATCAATGACAACAGACGTGCTGGAGCAAGTATGGCAGGAATTCAGTTATCACCTTGATGTTGTTTGTGTCACTAAAGGAAGTCACATAGAACACGCTTGCAGATGAGTAACATAAATTTTATGAGTCTTTGTTTAAACTAATTAGAATTCTTTATTGTCATTGTACAGTTAAGCACAACAAAATTTGGGAAATTTTAATGTTCAAATAATCACTGTATCTCTGTAAACTGCACACATAGACATTTGAAATCCAATTAATAATTTTTGAACAACCTGTGTGTGTTTGTGTGTATATATATATATATGTGTGTGTGTGTGTGTGTGTGTGTGTGTGTGCGTGCGTGTGTGTTCATGCCTTAAATCATTACATAATAGTTGGCTGTACAAAGGACAACAATGTCACACATGCTGGTTACATCCCATCAAAGATGCTTTCCACAATGTTTCTAATGATAAATGCATTACCTCTTAGACCTTTCCTAAGAGTACTGAGCTGTAAATTCTATAAATCCACCACACCTGAGACAGCGAGGCAGACGGGTGGCAGAAGTACAAAAACAGCCTAATTTCTTGCAACCTTCTAAGTGACTGTGCATTCTTTGAAAAATGTTTAGAAAGACTTGGCATGTGGTTGAAAAGGATCGCCCCTTCCTTCAGCAGAACTGTAAGAGAACCCCGCCATCTTTGTAACAGCAACGCCCTTGGATCGTTGGTCAGGATCTTCAGAGAAATGTTAAAAAGGCCCCTATGCTCTCTAATGTACTCACTGCGAAGCTGGCAAATCCTAATGAACATAGAGCGAGTCCCAAGATGAAAGACAAACCACAGGCACTGAGTGAGATTTTAATAGGAAACACTAAAATAGAATCCTGAACAGGGATTGAGAGAAGGCAGTGGGGAAAAGTACTTGCTAATGATAGTAGGGAGATTGTACAAACTCAGCAAGGTCTTTTTAATGCGTTCGTCACTCCCAGAAAGCTGAAAAGGCACATGTGAACAGCACACACTCTTCCTGCTTCTCCTGCAGCCGAGCCTTTGAGGTGGACTCTGATCGTTAATCTTGGTTGAGGTAGAATATCCACAGCATGTCTGCAAAGAAAGTGTTCAGTGGTGTTCGGCCACACTTTAACTTAATGCCCAAGAGACCATAACGCACAGTTAACATTGTTGAACTTATTGACTGCAAAGGGGGGGCTCACCTCTGTTCAAACTAAGTTGCTGTTCTTATGTCAAGGCTCACTTTGTGGTATTGAGAAAGTATTATGAAATCCAAGTCAGACTGACAGGGCCAATGGTTTAGAAGGTGTTTATTTATGATAGGAACATTAGCTACCAGCTTGTCACCTCCATTTCACTGAGTACAAAGTATATCAGTGAAACAGTCCCTTCAGCAATGTTCTAACAGGTTCTGCTGTAGATGCTACCCAGCTGGAGTGACATGATGACCCACAGTACGGTCTCAGCGTCCATTTACATAACATATCCTGGGGCACCCGCCACGACTTGCTGACAGGAACTTAATCTGATACCTCCCCTTTCAAGTGACATCCTGTGTTTCACATCAGGACTGCATAAGGAAACCTATCAGAAGGGAGGTGCACTTACCCACCCTGTTTGATTAATTGAATCACAAAACGGAGCATTACTGTTATTGTAAAACTTGGCATTACCAGACAGGTTGTGTTTGTGCTGATGCTGACCTGGAAAACCTCCGTGGGCTATCTGTGAGCAGAATGGAAGAGAGAGCACGCTTCAAACAAACACGAATCAGGGCATTGTGTGTAATTGTGTAGAAGTAGCAAAAAAATATCACAGCAAATTATGAAACTGTCCACACAGCACCATTTACTCTCATCATTCAGGCAACAAGCAGGTCATTTGATTATAGCACTCCCACTTGGGAAAGGTTTGTTAGCCATCAGTCAGAGCTGAATTTGGGGTCGTAGGGCATCAGAATGACCCTGCCTACTGCCTCACCTGTCACTTTGTTAAGCGGCCGTTTCTTCCTACTGCTACACATTCTATGCTATGTGTCTGTTTCTCTGTTAGATATCACTCCACTGTTTCCCACTATCCTCAGTAAATATCCCTCTGTAAGTTCTGCATTCTACGTACATTCTGTAGTAGACCCAGGTCTGCTGTGAGGTAATTTCTAGATGTCTCTACTCCTATATCTACCAATGGGCAAGGTTTTGTCATGTGATGTATATGTGTAACGCTATACCTTCTCCTCATTTCCTCACATCTGCAGTTTATTATCCTGCCATGTATCAAGTCTGGAACCTGTTTGCAATTTGGTAGGCTTTATGTAAACCCAAACATTTTCACTGTGAACTCTGAACACATTTTCCCCTACTCGATTCCATGCCTTCTATTATCCTGTTTATGGGTGGACAAAAACAAACCTAACTCCTGGTTAGGAACTTGGTAAATTACCAAGCAGTTTCTACCCTCATACATGAAGAGAGAAAGAAATTGTGCTTCAAAACAACATGAACTCAAAATTTACCAACTGCTAGAGTACTTACATTTTTTTAATTGACTTTGATGTAGGGTCTTTAAGTTTATTTAAAAATATCTAATTAGGTTGTCCAAATGATAAGGTTTTCAATTATTAGAGCATTGTCAACAATTAATTTGCTTGGTAATTTAAAAATCAAAGTATGGAAGGCTTTTTTTTCTGTTTTCACATTGGAAGGTGTATGTGTTGTACTGCTCTGAATAACTATGCTGTATCCTTCATCTGTTTATTAGCCCAACTGATGTAATTTTAAAACACTAAGGGCACAAAATAATAACTGTTGTTTATTTACTTTGATTTTTATCTATACAATCAAATAATATGCTTATTATTAGAAAAATAACCCTGTCACGCAAAAAAGCTGGTATAAATTAAATTATAGTAAATTATTATTATAATAAAAAGAGAACAAAAAAAAAAGTCCGCATCCATTCACTATGAGACCTCAGTGAGGCATCAATAGTTCTAAGCATTGCAAGAGCAGCCCCTGCTGGCCAGGAGGTTTAGCATACAATTATTTTAAGTTAGAGCAAGTAATGATGTATGGTTATAAATGAAGAACATCCTAAGACAAAATGTGTCCCTGTATACTATTTTAGTTTATCTAGGAAAAAAATTACCAACGTCCAAAAGCTGCATTATGGATTTTAAAGTAAAAATTCATTGCTCAAATGTACCCATCTTGCAATTTATATGCAGTGTAGTCTCATAATTTACATTCACACATGATCCAAATGGTTATATTATTAGCACTTCGCTTGGCTCGGTCTTCAGCAAAACCACTGTGAAGTCCTCCTTTTAAAAATATGCATTTTTCATCTGCTGCCCATATCTGCGTCCAGCTGCATGCGCTTCACAGCAGATAAATCCAGCATGACAGCGCAAAGTCCAATCAGGCTCCCTGTGGGAGAACGATGATGTCAAATAAAAAAGCAGAGTGTTAATTATCATAGGAATTAGATGGGAGTTAATCAGGTCACTCTCCTTCTCAGATGCAAGCTGAGAAGCTCTCAGAGCTTCTCCTCCTGGCTAGCTGGTTAACCGAAACACAGCATGAACGTCAGGACCCTGAAAATCTGTTAAACCTGTCTAGGTGGGCACTGTTTGTTAATTCAGATCCTGCTGAACCAGAAAGAACTTGCTATTCCTAAAGCTGCTTCTTCACTCCATCATTTGCTCCAAAGCAAGACAGCAGTTGCTAGAGAAGAGGGGCATAGTAAAAAGCAACGGGCAGAAAAGGTAGATAAAAAAGGAAGAAGATACCAAGGGAGATGCAAACTCAGTACAACAGGCTAACAAGGGCACAAATCTCAGGAGACTAAAACCTGTTGCTCAAAGTTGAGAAACTTTGTAGGGGACACTCAAGTCTAATGAGTGCAAAAACTACAGAGAAACAGTCAGTCATCTTCCATACTGCTTCAGCCTGTTAAGGGTCACAGGAAGCCAGGAGCCCATCCCAGGACACCCAGGGCACAGGACACCCAGGGCAGGGCGCCAACCCCCCACAGGACACACACACACACACTACAGACAATTTGGACACACCAATCAACTTAATCTGCATGTCTTTGGACTGTAGGTGGAAACCAGAGAACCTGGAGAAAACCCACCAAGCACAGGGAAAACATGTAAACTCCACGCACACGGACCCAAGGCGGGAATTGCAAGGGGACAATGTTACCCACCACACCACTCTGCCACCACGCAGAAACAGATGGGAAAAAAAGGACAACAACATTTAAACATTATATCAACTGGTCCTCAAGTTTTGGAGCAGAGAACCAGCCTTGCAATTATGCACATAAGGTGATGTCTTCAGGGTGTCACCCTACACACAAGCTCATTACACCCTCTCCATGAGCCCCATGCAACCCAGTCCATGCTGAACCAGAGCTACTTGGCTCAGAACGAAGCAACGCAGCTCAGGGTACACAGGATTTGACAGATAACGCGGCTGACATATGAATAATTCAACACATGACAGCCAAAGGCAGCAGACATAAATACGCTGCCTTTTTATATAATCACGAACAAGGTGGATGAAGTGGAGGTGAGCGGGATTATTATTGTGCTCTAATACAGCTGGCTTAAGAGGGAACCTGCATGAAACTGGTGCTCATGAATATAATATGAGTTTGCAGAACTCAGTATCCTTCAGGAGCCCCCAGTTGTACACCATTGTAAAGGTTTGTGTTTTCAGCTGCAAAAGGGCTGGAGATACGCAGTGAGTTCTTCTTGAAGATGCCCCCCAGCAGAGGTCTTCATGTACTCATCCTCCCTGCTGACCTGTAGTGAACAAGGCACGAAGCATCAATTGGCCCAAGCAGACCACTGACCTTTCCACTGGGTTTGCCTGGCCCTAGTTAGATGTTTAACTGTGCAAAAGTGGGAAGTTTTGAAAACAAGTGTAACTGGGAGGGCTCACACACACACACACACACACACACACACACACACACAACACATGCACATATGCACAAACGCTCCCTCATTAAACAATAAAAGACATGAGCACACATTCAGCAAATTCCTCTATTCTGTAGAGGAGCAAAACCACATCTTCAGCTAGCACTGTATAATAGCGTCTCAGCAGGAAGCAAATTTTTTTTAACCCAACAATTTATCAGAAACATTTACGAAAGTATAAGCAGCAGCTGAAAGCAGAGCCACCAGCTCAGCCATCAGCAGCACTTCTGGAATGCAGAGATGGGTTATGTTCACCTGGGATTTGTAATAAGACTCGAACATTCACTCCCAAATAGCATGTTTGCTGAACAGTGCAGTTTTTATTAAAAGTGAAATACAGAATAGAAAATAGACATTTTAATTAGCAATGTGCTTTGTTTGTACATTGCAGCACTGATAAATATTTCTGTGTTCTCTCCTAATAATGCATTCCATCAATGATGGTTAAAACTTAATTAACAGAAGATCAATTGTGTTTACACTGTAAAATGGTTGAGGCAGATTTTAATTAGAATATCCATTTATTATTAATGAGAAATGCATGGGCTGAAATTGAAAAAAAAAACAGGAATGTTCAATTAGCAAATGGGACAGACAGAACCAATCAAAATCTGACAGATGAAAATTGGTTGAATTTGGTCTCTGCATGTAAATGATATAACAAGCATGTTTGAATTTGATTGACTGTAATTACAACCTCTTTTTTTCTCAGCCAATTGGGAACATGTCATTTTCAATGTAGTCATATTCACACAGACATCTGAAGTTGCTGTTTCAGTCTTATGTGCACTTAACCACTGACACCACTGAAAATGCATCTGTAACAGTTAGGACTGATTTGGAGCCGTACAGAGGTGCTCAGGACACTGGTCCAAGTTATGGACATGAGCGCAGTGTTTTCTTAAACCTACTTTGATATCGCATCACTCAGAGGGGAATTCAAGCAAAAGTCATATTAAAATTACTGTTTATGCAATCAGCCAATGCCTAGCATTTGTTTATGGTCAGAACATTGACCCTGTCTTATAACTAACTGAAACCACCTTAAAAACAACACTCTCACAGACCAGTTTGAAATCACAATGAAGCATTATGTATTTGAAATCTATGCAGGTTGAATGGTTGGGTTTCGAACCCTACCAGCACATGTGTAATAATGTGTTTTTTTGCTGCTATTTCTTAACTGACTAGAATGTTGATTCTATACTGTGACATTGACATTTAAGAGAACACGCTCGCTTGGTGCCGTAAATGACTGTGATGTCTCCACACTGGCGTCAGGCGCTTCTGCGTGAGTACAGAATGCAACACGCCCTGCTGTTAGCTATGTGAGATGGACTGCTTTAAGACTGCGATAGAAATCAGCTGTGCATATTAAAAACCATGCAAAATACAAAACAATTAAAAGGCAAACATAGAATCTATGAATCGATAGGTCTGCCTTGCTGAAAATTGAAATTCAGAAATGTACCAGGGCCCACTGAGCACTCCTACATAAATTATATCATCAAAGGAAGTCAATGCAGGGCATAACATGATCCTCAGAGATGCACATACAGCACAGTGTGTATTATTGGTCTTATGAAAACAAGTCCTGCATTGTGCAAGATCTCATCACAGTAATGACACTGTTGTGTTTGCGGTATTTTAAGCAATTTGATATATTACTTTTACACTATTTTTACACCTCTTGTTATGGGATCAGTTCCAAAAACAAATTTAAAATTCAGAAGGAAACCGACAGACATTTCTCTTTTGGGGTATTTCCTACTGACAGACTCCAGTTCTCAGTAAGACAACTGCAAGTTCCTTGGTTGGGATTTGATCCTAGTTTTGTTTGCCTGAGTTCAACTTTAACTAGAAAGGCAGGGTTTACCTAATTCTGGACTCTGCCTGTCAGTGAGAAAACGCTACAGTATGTCAACAGCTCTGTGATAAAACACAGCGACTCACTTGGTGCTGATGTCTGAAAGACTACATTTAAATGTTTATATGCTCTGACTCGTGTAAATGTTGGGTGATGAATGAGTACTGCCAATTGTGCTGTGTGGAGTATATATAAACCATGTTTTTTATCATAATGACTGGGCCAGGGAATATTTGACAGGTCCCTCATTAACAGCTACCTACGCTCATTCGTGATTTGTTCTCTGGTACTTCCACTAAAGTGAATAATCCCCAAAATCTTTGCTTTTAATGATTTAACTCAGCTTTTACAAATTAAGTGGGATAAATGTTTGAGAGTAGCCAAATTGCCTACCTAAGTTTGATAGTGTTTTGCCAAAATTAAGTGGCTGGCAGTAAATCAGAGGAACGAGTGCTCCAAATTTCTCATCAGAAGCCACAGCTCCTGCTCACTACCAGCACAGAGGAGAAGACTTCTGGACCATATCTTTCACTCAACAAATGCCACATAACCCTGTTTTCAGACCTCATTCAGAGAGGCAGGTTAACCAATGATGAATTGCAAAGGAACAAGCACATCAGTTACTATGGTGACACGGTTATCATTGCCCCTGAGAGCATCCTTGATTGACAGGTTTCTGCTGCTCCAGAAGCTCTCTCGCTGTTCTGTAATATCAACCAGTTTAAATTAAAGACCATCCATTAAATGGATTCTTTAGTTTTAAAATTACCATACAACACTGTCCTTTACGAGACTAAAGGACTGCAGGCAACACTGTAAGGTCAGCATCCATGTTTCTCCCTTGCAGAATACCAAATAAGTGTCTGTGTTTGTCATGCAACATTATAGCATCTGTTGCAACCAGGTGCGCACTATTGCATTTTTCTGTAGATAATGCACACTGAATTGGTGTGGGTTAGAGGCTAACCTCAGTAATGGAGGAAATTTGTTTGGGCGTCAACTTAAAAATGCTATGAGACATGCTTTCAGTGGAGTGGATGAACTAAGAACAGCTCACTGGGGTGATAATGTTTCCTGAACGTTATTAAAATGTCAGTCACATATCAAAACCACTACCAATTTACGTGGCATATGGAAACATGCAAAAATAAACGTAACAGCCCTTTCACACTACCATTATGGCACAAAGTAATTTAAAAGGTGCAAGTCAGTGGAAGAACTATGGGGCAATACCAACCAGACAATGTCTGAAAACAAAGGGCTGAAATAGGACTGACTGCAGAGGGTAGAGGCAGCAGAGGGTAGAGGCAGCACTTCACACTGGGTACTTTTCCACTGCAGCAGGTACAAGTACTTTTGGTACTTCCAAACTTTTACTGATCTTTTTCTATTGATTTCCAGTACCAAAAACTACCAAAATAGCTAGGGTGCCCAATGAAGTGAAATGTTACTTTTTAAAGTTTTATAGCACTTTATTAACTCCAGATGGAATTTAATTGTGTGTGTTTAACACGTCCCCTGGGGGAGCAGTGGGCACCTACATGGGGCACCCACAAACTGACATCTTAATGTCTTGTTCAAGGACACAATGGGTGGGCTGGGATTCAAACTGGGAGGCTTCTGCATCTCAGCCTGAAGTTCTACCCATTGAGCCATAGGCCACTTAGGGCTGGGCTTCCCTGCATATTTATTGCTGATTTGTTATGCAACTAACCTGACTTGCAAACATTAAAAACAGCTGCCATGACATCTCAAAGTCAGAATACAGCTAAAATCAAAATAAAAATGTAATAACAATGGATCCATGAACAAAGGAAGAGCCCCAAGTTCTAACTGTGGTCTGGTCAGAAGAAGAGATTCAGCAAGATCTTGATGGCTTGAAAAAAGTATGTACTTATTTGAGAAAGCAGCAGAACATGTGGAAGAACAGGGATACACTCATAACACAGAATGGTGCCATTGATATAAAAAATTCAAGCAGGGTAAAAAAAAATTAAAGATCACAATAACAATAGTGGCACCAACAGAAAAAGAACATGCACTACAAAGGACCGCATGCCGTTTAGAGGATGATGTCATTTGATGCTGGTCATTGACTATGCCAGTTTTTAACGCCAGTGGAAAACAAAGATAAAAGTACTGATGAGTTCAGTACTATTTTGAAGTTTCAAAGCGTCTGGTAGCTGTTGCAGTGGAAAAGCAGGCATAGACAGCCATGGAGCTGACACCTTCACCAAATTAACGTGCTGTCCTCCAAGGCACAGAACCATAGAAACACTGAAATGGATCCCCGAAGCACCTGTAGTGTCTCCACAGTGGTGTCAGGTAGCTCAACACGGGCGAAGGAAAAACCGGCATGTGTGAGCAGCTGTGCTCTGAACATATTTAAAAATCTAACAGAAATTAGTCACATTGATTAACAAACAGACAAAATTAAAAAACAATAAAAGGCAAGTGTAGGAACTGTAAATCGATAAGTCTGCCCTTCTGAATTAAAATTGTATCAGGGCTCACTGGGAACTACTACATAAATGACATCATCTGCAAAGTTAAGGCAGGAGATCAATGGATTCAATTGGTTTGTTTAGGGAACTGATCCTCTAGCGTGATAAGTAGTAATGATGCAGTTACAGTCCATGCAACGATGGTGGTTAAACTGTCGTCTTTAATTCTGCTGGCATGATGAAAAACGTGTGTCTTTGGGACTATGATTTAGAGGATTTTACCACTGTTCATTTTTTTTACTTTTCTGGATTTCTACAGAACACAAAGAATGGCCAATGCTTCCAATAACCTGTATTGTTTTTTAAAAGGAAGTACAAAAACCAGATTGAAAGTCTTAAAAATTAAGTCAGTATTACATCTTCTCCATATGCTTATTTTAAAAAAAAATTTAAACACCAAGTTGTTTTTTGTTTGTTTGGATAGTTTTTTTTTTTTTTTAGTTAACAGGTGAAACATAATTTTTATATTTATAAAGAGATTTGCCTGATTGTCGAATTCATGCAGAACAAAATAAGTGTGGAAGATTGCACCCAATTTCGGGAACTGTCCTCCTCTCCACAGAGCATGGTCAATGGTTAATCTGCTTCAGTGATTCCAATAGGATAAATTAGTCATTTACAGAATATAGCATTTTTCTTTTGTAATCTTGCTGTTTGTCAGTTTATTTTCTGTTACATACAAAAAAGCCAATTACCAGAAACTATTTGCTTGAAACATGTTTTAACTTATCATAAAATGAATTGCTATGTTATATCAGTAATCCGAGAGGCTATAAGAAAGAAAAATTTGATACACCTCTACGAATTGAGATTGCTGCAAATGGAAGAGCATAACCGTAAAACAATAAATTAGCCCAAAATAGACTAAAAATGTATTTTGACCTTTATAGTTTTATAAGACTAACTCCAATGTGGTTTCATAAAGACTGCATCGTGAACACCAAGCAATAAATGGTGTCATTGAATTCACATTTCCTTTCTTAAAATGACAGGTCATAATTTAAAAATCATTCAAATGCTTTCCTTCATAATAAAACATCAGGAATAAGACTGGGATAGTGGCATACTTTAAACTATATTTATATCTCAGCTGTAATTAGCCACAGACTCTAAGAGCCAATTTGACAGACAAATTGAAATTAGGCTATATAGAAAGTTAAACAAAAGTAGAGACACCTTCACTGTTCATTTTGACAACAGACTTTGATTTAATTTTCATTTTGGTCTTTCTAACTAAACAGCATTTTAGTTTTAGTCACACAAGTCATTTAAGTATGGTATGTTTTTATTTAGATTTATTCAACTAAAAGTAGTTTTGAAGTAAGTTGATGTAGTTCTCATCATCAAAAAGTCAGAAATTGAACTTTTTAATATTAATTAGCAGTTGCCATTTCTCATTGAGAAAAAGGCAAAGGCTCTCAAAAATACATTCCACATGTGTAATCAAATTTTATTTGATAAGTATTTTCAGTGTAAAAAATGCTGCATTGTCTGCACACACTGAGACTGGAAGGACTTTCAGAATAAACATTTTACATATTAGATTTCCCAAAACAAAAAAATAACAGGTATACATGTATTCTAACCGTACTGGATATGAAGACTCACATAACTACATGGCTGTACTATAACAAACAGTGGCCTGGTGGCTCAATGAGTAGAACATCAGGCTGCAATATTGAAGTCTCCAAATTCAAATCCCAGCCACCCCAGCCAGGTGTGTCCTTGAGTAAGACACCCAGTGGTAGCTCATTGTAACACTGTTGTGAAATGCTGTAAGTTGCTTCTGATGGAAGCTAATTAAATTTCATTACTGCTAACAGTGTTGAACTCCTGTTCCATACAACACAGAAAAGCACTTGTAGTTGAACAGTCCTATGTGACTTTTGTTCATTTTAAGGAAGGGACCTTTAATTATAGTTACTCCATATGTGGTTAGGAATATTCTCCTAATAATCTAAACTAGTAATTTAACAAATCTCTAATGTGTGTTTATGTCACTTCTACAAGCTGCTTCTTTTACTGAATATTATATGATGGGTGACATCTGAATCTTGAAACATTACCAATGGAAAGGGGACATTGCATTGCTAATTGTTTCACATTTCAAGTTTCATTTCGTTATTTCTCATCAAACACTATGTTGAAATCTTTTGTCTTAGTTTTCATCAATAAAATTAACACTGCTTTACATGCATACAAACAGCAAACAGATTTGCCTAATATAAAGTGCAGAAAAAGTACAGTAAGTAAAGTGCAGAAAAGCAAATTTATAAGTGAAGGTAAATACAAAATTAAGCCATATTTATAAGCAACCTGCCCCGTGTCTTTCAGAAGGAATGTAATTTAATTTAAAAATCCCTGGAGATTTTCAGATGACCTTCCCGTTCTGCAAATGCTTTTAGACTGAAAGAAGATCCGTAGGTATCTGGCCTCAATATCATTATTTATTTATTTATTTATTCATTTATTAGTAATTAAGCTCTGCCATTGATTCTCGGGACGGTTCTGCTGCAGCCAAATGCATTTAGACCCCTATTTATTGTGGCTCTCCAAAGATCACATTCCCATCGATGTGCCAAATTGTGTTCCCACATCTTGTTCTAGCCATTTAAAGATCAATCCCGAGCCTGCTCTTGGTCCGAGGTATCAAAATTCCTGTGATTTTATCTCATTGACGGAAAACATGACTGGGTTTCCCCCCCCCAAAATGTGCGGGGAAAAAGGACAAAAGCAGACCTTGATCAACAAGATAAACGCATATCAAACCCTTGAGCTGAAAAATCGCTGCCGGAATTAGCAGAGACAACAGGGCAGTCAGGCTACAGAACAGAAGGCCTCAGAGGCTGAGATGTGAGCACTGTAACCGGCTGGGAATCTGATACAGAAGAACAGATGCCATCCGGGAAGTGGATTAAGTGCCGTCTACATTTCAAATGCTATTATGTTTGGACCTGCAAACATGAAACAAAATACAGCAGACCAAAGTTCACTGGTGTAAATACGGAGTCATCTCTCCTTCCTGCTCTAACTACGTACCGCTCTCTGCCACACCGTTCTGTGTAGCGATGTAACCGTGGCCCCTTTCTGCTATGGCTACGTACCGCTCTCTGCCGCACCGTTCTGTGTAACGATGTAACCGTGGCCCCTTTCTGCTATGGCTACGTACCGCTCTCTGCCACACCATTCTGTGTAGCGATGTAACCATGGCCCCTTTCTGCTATGGCTACGTACCGCTCTCTGCCACACCATTCTGTGTAGCGATGTAACCATGGCTCCTTTCTGCTATGGCTACGTACCGCTCTCTGCCGCACCGTTCTGTGTAACGATGTCACCGTGGATATGTAGTTCTATTGGCAGTACTGAGTAGAAAGCCTAAAAAATTAATAAAAGGATAATTCTGCCTTTAAACAGGGTGTACCTGTCAAAAATGTCACCCACATACTAAATCATTCATTGGCATTGATTGCTGTCTGCATGGCGGAATTATTTAACTTTGATGCTGGGGTGGAAAAAGAAAATCATTCCTGCTGTGTGCATTTAAGGAGAAAGCAAGAACTGCTTTAACTGACAACAGCAACTGGTTGACGTGTTCAGTTTTTCATTCCAGGGAGAAATGCTGGCACATGTTTCAGCGCTGCCAGTTTGCAAAGATAGCCAAGCGTTCGATTTTGATAAGTTAAGGCTTGTGGGGGGAGGAGCAAGAGAAATGCTCCTTTTAAAGCATTTACGTACCTGCAATGAAAAGTGCTGTTTCTGAAAAGCAATACAAATGGCCACTTCAATATATCAAATAATTTAGCAAAAAATTATATTTGGAGTCAAATTTGGGAAATTATAAATATATGATTATTATGTCACATAAACAGCTGTGGTGGGTTGGCGCCCCGCCCTGGGTGTCCCCTGCCCTGCGCCCTGTGTGCTCTGGGATGGGCTCCAGGCTTC
>JABJVR010018411.1:7406-31601 GCA_025773905.1 Chitala chitala | reverse complement strand
AACATCTCTAGCCACTCTGGCCCACTTCCCACCTGTAACATCTCTAGCCACTCTGGCCCACTTCCCACCTGTAACATCTCTAGCCACTCTGGCCCACTTCCCACCTGTAACATATCACTAAGCATGTCGACGTTCCTGAAGATGCTGAGCCAGAACTCCGGGACGCCCTTGACGTCCTCCCCTGTGGCCTCGTCCTCCTTACGCTCCTCCACGCAGGCCTTCTTCTTGAGCTCCTCCTGCGAGCAGACCACAGGAGATATAACCAACTGAGAAGATGCAGACTCAACGTGAGTCTGACGCTGAGGCATGTATACTCTACCATGAGAGTACCTTCGTTTTGTAATGCTACAACAATTATGGGTTTATGGAGTATAAACACCAGAACCTTCCATCAGTGACTACTTACTGTATGAAACATATAAAGATCATGTCGGCAAACTATGCAGTTCTAAATGAGACCCAGGACTATACTAGAACAGAGGGTTCTGTGTGACCACAGACAGTACTAAACTTAGCTATGGTGCTAAGACGTGAAAATTATTTAACAGTCCGCTCACAGACAACTCCTCTTCATCTTCCCTGTCGCTGTGCCACTCGCATTCCTCGTCCGTAGGCTCAACGGCGCCAGATATCACGTCTCTTCTCTATGGATGAAACGCACACGCAAACATGCAAACACACATCAACAAAAAGATTTTAAAAACCGTCTCTCTTGGCCCATAAGTTAATATCACTTCCCAGAAATATTTTTTGTACAATGGCCCTGCCCGGATTTAAATCCAGGTCCTCACAGCCTGCACAGCGTTACCACACAAAAGGATTATCCCACTGAATGTTGGGGGACTAATTGGACTCTTGTCCTGACTACCAGGAGATTCTCACTATAGCGGTTCACATTCCTCTACATACACAACAGAGACAATTCCAGAGCAGCGGACCGTGTCGGCATGGCGTGGCACCGTGCCACGGAGGATGTGAGCTTGACGTTGAGGACAGAGGCCAACCTTGTCGAACAGCGGCTGATAGAGAGCGGCGTACTTCCTCTCCAGCTGATGTACCTCCTCGTAGAACTTAGCCTCTATGTGGGCGCAGCGCAGCTGCAGCTGTTTCAACGCATTCACTCGTCTCTTCACGGACCTGGATAAACTAGGCGCGAGAGCACAGGGTGCAAACTTAGCTACCCGATGCCTTGACTGACTCGTGAAACACTGCACCTGTTTCCATAATGTGAACCATGGAATAATACCCTTTTGTTCAGTTTTTCCTTCAAAATCTTTGCTTTCTTCTGTATTACACTGAATATACATTTACATTCCTTAATACAAATCTACACTATTTAACTTAGAATTTCCAACAAAAATCTACACTAATACAGATTCCAGTTTAACCTGGTGTTCAGTGAAAGGTCAGTTCTTTATTCGTTTCCTCACCTCTCCAGGATGGTAGATGGCGTGTGTGACACACAGTCAGTTCTGTCCTGACCTGCCATGGCCTGGGAGCCAGCCTTACCTGTTAACAACACGTGACAGCTACTAGTATCATACACGCTAAGGTCATGTAACCGCTCTACATACATTTACAGTACAAAATGAAAACCATGCACATTTAACTGATAAGGTACATAAAAATTCTAGTGTTCAGTCAAAGTACATGTACTCTCTGGAAAACAACAATTCTTGAGCTGAGTCAAGTTCTCTGGAAGTGCTCACAACCGCCATCAATCAAGTACTTCTCACGTGTTAAAATGTGACGTGTTTAAAAAAAAATGTAGAAGGAAATTGACTTTGATCTGCCAGTAATGAGCCTGCATAGAGAAGCAAGAAATATATTTGATGTAACCAGACAATGCAAAGGGAAGCACCAGCCTTTCTCATTTTTCTTTGTTTAGGAAGTAATATCTTATAACATTGTCTTCTGTTGGGCCACATTAAAACTTACAACATCTAAAGAAGATAAACAGCATTCCTGAGAGACAACCTGTTACTTATAATCTTTTACTGACAAAAAAAACTACCTTTCCCAAAAAATGAATATATGAACAATATTTTTAAAACAATTGCACAAAATTAAATGTCAGTAGGTTGCTATATGTTAACTTCCATAAATTAACATTTCACTGCTTTCAGACAGAACAAACCTGCTACCCACAACACATGAACTACCAGTAATACAACAGTATAGAATTAATGCTTCAGTCATATATACATAAACACAAAACGAGCTCTATAAATATGTCACAACCACGTATCAGTGTGAAGAACTCCAGGACAGGGCAACCACTTTTTATGGCCAAAACTTTAGAAAATGACAACCCATTAACCAAGTCACCATTCACAATTGTGTTGTGTCTTATTGAGCTGAAGGTAATACAAAAATGCTTACTGGCATTACTGGAACCTTCAATCTTAAAATAAGTCCCTGCAGCTGAGCCTGAGGGAAACTGCGCATTTCACCCTGCGCAAAAGCTGCGGCAGCGCTCACGGTCCTTCTCTTTTCACTTGTCATTAGTTGTTCACGTTGTGGTCGAAAACAAACTTAAATCATCATCACACATCAACAATGGCATGGAGCTGACAGCCTCATCGGAGCAAATCTTACCTCTGGCTTCATTCTTGTCTGTCTCCATGGTGAACCTGCGCCGTGTTCCGCCCTACAAAACACGCAACTTTCAATGACATGAATGCGAGTCACTTGTGTATAACCAGGCGTTTCATTTAGAAGAAAACTGAAGAATAATAATAATGCATGCGTGCACCACGCTTCAGAAATCGGACCCGATTTTTAAGCAGCAACAAAACTTAGCGGAAACAGCGACGTGTTTACGCAAACACGCTGACAATTAACGTTGAGCTAAATCTGCCTTTCACAAAACCTCGTGAAATAATTAACGCACGAATAAATACGTCGGTGACGTTTACAAACCACTCGGTCGTCTTCGCACATAAAAATAGCCCGATTCATAAAGGCACCCAGAGGAGCATCTGTGCGTGGCTCGAGAGCGATGCGAGGGTGTTTACAAGCACCAATCTCCACACTTTCCATGCCAGTTATCATATTGGAATAACGTATATATGCGTCTAAACAGTATGTGCCACGTAAACTACCCAGTTTTGTTCCCAGTAAAATGATGCACACACAAAAATACAATTTTTGACATTCTTTATGCTCATACAACCAAATGTTGGGCGGCGGTATTTTCTTGGCACCTACACGCAACTGCTCTCACTCCACTGTCTGGTTTCACCATCTGGTCATTTCACCCTGGTCTATCACCTGCAAGATGTGGCGACTGACTTCCTTTTTGCTGGTACGTTGCTTCTGTGCATCACCGATGGCAACAGGCGCTCCTACTTCCCACTTTTCGCACGTCCAGCTAGCTAGCTAGCTAGCTAATGTCACCACATGTCAGGCTAGTTCAGTTCTGAAGCTAGCCTAGCCACGCTCCATAAAACACCAACATTCACTTAGGAAATACAAAATGACACCGGCTGAATGTAGTGGTATATAGTAACGTTTATTTCGCTCGGGATACAACACTTTGACCAACATACGCATGCAAAAAAAAAATCACATTTGCTTTGCTTACATATTGCGTCTTACCTCTCAGCACAACTACCGTCTTGCTCTCACGCTTTATGCCGCAACTAGATCTCGCAACCTCAAAATAATCCCGCAGCTCATTGGCCGAGGAGCACAAGCCCGAGGCAGCGATATTTAACAAAATGTTCTACGATTGGTTACGGTAGTGAAGCGTTCATCCATTGTAACTAACAGTACCGTTTTCTATATTCGTAGGTCTGTTGCGCATGGTTTGGTATGCTGCAAGAATGAATCGTAGCCGGCAGGAAATATGGCCCATTTGTTTGACTTGAGATTCTCTGGAATGAGACACCGTACTAACCACCTCTACAAACTGAGCTATATAATCGTACTGCTTCTTTATTTATAATTTATATAAATATAGAAAGGGGATACAACTTTAATTCATATGGATTTTATGCAGCTTTCTGTCATGCATTCATCTTAAATCCAATGGTTAAATTCATAATCGATTGAATTGTAATATAGCTATGTACTAGTGTTTCTTAATGCCACTGTTTAACTTTGATACGGTTACGGTAGATTTTGGAGAGAACTCTACAGACCCGCTGTAGGAACAGCTGCGAATGCGTTATGGTCTCCCGTCAGCTCAGTTGACAAGCAATGCGGACCACGTTGTACCAGCTGATAATATTTAAAAGACTCCACTGGTTTCAATGGAATTCTGTCTAGAGTGACGTGGTGCTTCAATGGAATAAGTTTAACATGAGTCTGTCAGACAGAGTTTCATTAAAAAATAACTTTGCACATGACACAATGAAACGTGATACCACAGAATGTCTTCTTCAGAGATAGTATTTGGCCTTTAAGCAGTACTAGATCAGTACCTTTATTTTGACTCAATGGACAGACACGTGGGTTAAATATAATGTGTATTGTAATGTTTAAACCATTTTGAGCTTTTTTAGTCTGCCAATGAGCCTCCTTTCACTTACATGACTTGTAATGAATTGCAAAACTCAAGTAAATGTTGGCATTGCTAACATACACTGTGTGACGTAACATACTAACTCTGGCATTTTCATAGACTGTAAACTACCGGTTGTTATAAATGAAGTCAAATTCAGAAAATCAGTTGCTAAACAAAGAGATATTTAAAGAAATAAATCCATTTGGTTGTTGCTTTTAACTGTGGCTTCTGTTTTCAGACATGTGGGAACCTGCCTGGACAAGAAGACATCTATCAGATGCTTGGCTATTCCATCCCTTTCTTCAAGGCAGAACCCCACCCATTCCTCACTCTTTCACTCAATGTTACACAGTGCAATACTTTAATTGACTGCTCCTCCCTTTATAGGTAAGGATATAGAACATTAAATCAGATTGCTTTGCATTGCATTTACACTCAACAACCTGTAAGACATTGTCACAAGGCAACCCACATGATGAGAATTCTAATAATAAAGCTCCTTATTTAACTTTCTCAAGATGCAATTTTAGACTGGCGGTTTGAGATCCATAAAGCTGAACAGCACTGGACTTAATGTTTCCATAAAGACTTCAAAATGCTCTTTGCCGCAGTAACTCAAAACAAGCTGTACAATAAACGGGTGCAACAAGATTCCCCCCCCCTTGTACAGTCTGAAAGCAGGTATTCTTACTGCCACACTGGATGAGTGGATCATCAATTATTTACAACTCTGTCCATGCACGGAGTCTTTTCTTTTCCATGCCCATCTCCTCTTTGCTTTATTGCTCCAAGGTGCGTTTTCCACCGAGCAGAGCGCAGATCGCCTTACCGCTACAAAAAACAAGACACAATGAGTGATCACCACTATTAAAAGATCAAGGAGCCTGGTGAATGTAGGACTGTTTTATCTTTAATCAGGGGACATCTATATTTTCCTTTCTTCCTTTTTGCCATCTATGCCGTCCCTATGCCCAGACTTAACTTGTACTGTTAAGGGAAGGACAGATACAGGAGTACCAATGTCAGTTTTTGTGCTGATAACACCCCAACCATGAATCTACACTATGGGCAAGTGCTGCAGTGTGTGACACTTAAATGAAATGAATTGACTTAAACTCCACATATAGAAGAGAATCAAGTTATCAGTACCCATATAACCAGCTTTTTCCACTGGGGGGGAAGACATGACCTCCCTCTTTAGTGCTCGTGATCTCCACGCTGACCATCACAGGAAAATGCCTTCTGTTATCACAAGAATTCGTTATCAAGTACAGGTGCCTGTCAGTATCAAAAAGAACGTGTTTGGATCTAGAGAGAGGATTGTGCCAAAGGAATGTTCAGCATGGGAATGAACACAAGGTGAGAGTCACTGTGAGATGTGGTCAAAGGCCAGTAAAGGTAAGTTAATCAGAAACCTGAATGATGCCCATCCTCAAGGATGCCCATCCTCTATATGTTTCAGGGTGGGGGCATGCAAAATTTGACTCCATGCACCACTCTTTGGTGAGCTTCACTATATTGGAAACATCAACAATGCGCAAAACTAGGATGTAAATTTGTGGCAGTCACATTTGTGCATGCAAGACACACAACAAACAGCAGGGGGTAGTATACAACAACGCGACTTTAAAAAGCCAACATTTGATAGTTGAACATAAACTATCGTAAACATAAACTTCGATAAACATTAAAATTTAAACTGAAATGTTTTAATTTTTATGTATTTTTGTTGTAATAAATATTAAGTACTTCTCTCCCACACAGGCAAAGAACATTCACAGGCGTCAGTTAAGGAAATTTACCGCCATAACTTACTAACGCCCCCAAACACTTCAATATATCGATTTCTTCATGCCAAAAAACATATATTAACCTAATGCACATTAAGTCTGTTCACTTGGAGTAACAATCACAATCTATAGTGTAAAATATCTTTATGTGAATAACACGAGCATCTTAACGGTTTTATGTCCCATTAAAATTGTCAGATGTGAGCCAAGTAAACTGAGCTATATATGAATAAAAAAAAAATTATATAATTATATATAGGGGGGCTATATATATATATATCACACCATACAAAAAAGTCTTAAATCGTAATGAAATTAACAAAGGGCTTGCCTTTAGACTCACCTAATGCAAGTGACGTTCCATCAGATTTTTTACTCGACCATACACTCAAGACCCACAGTATTGTACACCAAACATCTGTCTTAAAATGCAGCTGTTTGCTGCTTTTTATGTGGATTTGAAGCCCCAATGTTCTGACTTTACCATTTAACTGCACTATTTGCTCGTTATGTCTGGGGATATTAGGACTGCACAAATAAATGTGCAATATCTGCTGGAATGGCCTATATACTTAAATTCACAGGAAATGTATACATTTATACATCACATGTCCCTGAAGTGCTAACACAGAAAATCACACTACTTGATTCTCCCTGGGATCACAGTAAACATGTAAATGGTGGATATTGTGTTATAATATCTAATATTGGCAGTGTTACAGTTGCAGTGAATATAGTATACTGTGAAGTTGGACAAGACTCTTATGAGCGTGAGGTCTGTACTGAGTCCCTTAACAACATTCTCCAGTGTCACATTTTAATTGCTAAGTTGTAGTAATTATATATACCTGCAAAATATTCTTAGGTTCATTTGATGACAATGAAAGCTATCTGACAATTATACAAGGCATCTGACCACACATCTGTTCAGGGAATTTCCATGCCCTGTTTCAACAGTGCTTTGTGAAACCAGCTATTCTTGCAGCCTTTGTTTTCACCAATGACTTCTCCGGTTTAGTCTCAAATAGAGACTGCCCAAAGGAACAGTGTTGAAAATTGTGACCATACTAAGAAGCATGTTCAGGTGTGCACAGGAAGAATATGAGCATAGTACAGTATGTCTCAGTGGGCAAGTCCTCTTGTCTTTGTATGTCTCAGTGGGCAAGTCCTCTTGTCTTTGTATGTCTCAGTGGGCAAGTCCTCTTGTCTTTACACTTACACAGGCAGTGTGTGTGTGGATTCAAATCTCAACAGAGCCACCCCTGTTACAGAAGCTGCCAAGAAAACAGAGATTAAAAGGTTGCCCAGTACTTGTATCAATGCAAATTCAGATTGTCCAATCACATATAAAGCAAAATTGGAATCAGAAAACTTCTCAAAAAAGATTATGGAATTTTGATGTTAAAGGAGGCCTCTAGGAAGGTAAGAGACTAGAACATGTCAATTCTGCAGACACTGGATTTGCAAAGTAGGAAACACTTCATGCTGGGTGTCCCTTTTATGGTAATCTTCTAATAAATTAAATCTTCGAATCAGCGAATGATTTACACTTATTGGTGTTCTTCCTAGACTGTACGGGAAATTAGCACTTTCACACATTAATAACCAGACACTGTCCTTTACTTTATGTGCTGATTCGGAGGACCATGCGTTAAAACACGGCGAGTTCGTGCATTATTACCGCATGCGACCAACAGAGGCGCTCATTTGTTGGAAAGATACTAGTCTAATTAATTCTCTACTTCTCCGTAATTTCCAAAATTTCAGTGTACTTAGCTCTTATTTCGTTAGCAAAACAAAAGAACAATAAAATATATATTTAATATAAAAATATGAATAGTTAGAATATTCCTTTTTTAGAATATTCCTTTTTTAGAATATTCCGTTTAGTTTTTAGAATTACATTCCTCTATACTCTATGTGCACAATTATTATGCAAGTGAGTATTCTGACCTTATTTTTATTTCTACACATTTTTTTCCCCCCAAATCCAAGCTACAAAAACATGAATGGTTATTGGACTGATATTATTAAGCGTGAGCTATTCGGCCCTTTTTGGGTTGAAGATGGACTTGAATTTAATTCCTAACCCTACTGCCAGTTTGTCGAAGAATCATTCTTCAAACAGTGGTACAGGAAAAAGACCGCATCATTCAAGGCTATGAGTTTTACACAGGACACTCACCGTCTCATGCATCCAAATACTCAATTGTTTGGCTAGCCAGCAAATGCTTCAAAGACAGCAGAATAATGACCAGGTCCCCTTCCTCACCTGACTCAAACCCTGGGCACTTCCTACATGTAAAATTTACAGTGAAGGAACACAATAGACCTCTTCACGCACCGTTATGGAGACAGACGGTGTTGCTGCGGCAGCAAAAGTCGTTAACATCTTAAAAAACTGACACACTCCGTGGATGGAAGGCTCGTGGCAAGGGGGGGCTATATTGGTCACTGAATATTTTTGACATGACAAAAATGTTTATTTGTTAATTGATTTCTTCTGTGTTATACTTTTAAAATTGAAAATAAGTGAGATGCGAAAATTTCTTTTTCATTTAGTTGCGTAATTTTGCACACTAATGGTTGCATAATAACTGCGCACACTTGTACATCTGTACTATTAAATTTTCTTACTTCAAGTAAAATATCTGTTAAAAGAAAACAGATGTTTATTAGATCATGTTTAGGACAGCAAAAACAGTTTGTGTGCGGCTAATGTATTCAGCATAGTTCATCTTGTGATCAATCTTTGGGGAATTTTTTACGCAATCCAATCTCTCATTTTTGTTGCGTATTTTCCCCTTCGTGTCAGGTTATGCGCTTCCCCGCACATGTCTGTGCGTTCTTTATATACGTACTGTACTGTTGAACAGTACAGATTTTGTAGGGACAGCTGGATGTGGCTGCGGGTTCGCTGCAGTGATGGTGACCTCCTACTTAGTGTGCATTAATTAATCTTTTAAATTTTTGTGCTTTTCCTTGCTCCAAATTATACCGTCTTTACAAGGCCGTAGGTTATGGTTTCATCATTGGTTGGGAACACATCCTCCCCCCCCGTCTCCGTTTTTGACTCACTGTTGTTCAACTTTCACAAAACAATCTCAAAAAACGCATTGGTACGCAATGGTTCACCTAATTTTAAACAGTAATTTACTATTGATATTAAATTTATATAAAAGAGTGTTATGTATACATCATTACAACGGTTTATCCATCCGATATTCTGGGAATTAATCCGAAATATGAAACAATAGCGGCTACGGTCCAGCCCCGCCCATATTTCTAGCGACACAAACAAGCTGAAAAATCTCAGGCAAAGAATAAGTGTGGATTTGTGTGGAGCCTTCGATACAGAACTTCAGCCTGTCGACAAGTTTGTTGTCTGTTAAATCTGCTTTAAAACACACAGAAGAAAGTCAGAGGTAACCATTCAAGTTTTTTTTTTATCTAATTGTCATTATTCAGTCGATTTTATTTTATAACATTTGCATTTAAAGGAAAAATTTCATGTTATTTCTGGCATGTATATCAACTGGACATTTTTTTCTTCCTTCCTTGTTAACCAACATTTTCCTCTTTCGTGATTCTACACAAATGTATTTGAAGTGAATGTGGATACATGTAGCTTTGTAATTTATACAATTGCAGTTTCAATTGCAAATACAATGCACAATGTATGAAGGGGGACTATAAGACAAGAAAGGGATTGTACTAAACCCTTTGTGTGTCCTACGTTTTAACTTTGGTACTAGGCTACTTAAACATTACTTAGCTGTTAATTTTGGCTATCCAACAACTTGCCCTGTTTCTGATACTTATGAATTTTTGGTCCACAACCCTCATCGATTTTGGGAGATTTGCGATTTCTTTGTAACTGGCGGAGGGGGGGGGGGTTGTAGTGGTGTCTTGGTAGGTGGGTATTCTGTTCATTCTACACCTATCAGGAAGGCTTATATTGACTATGTATGACACAGTGTTCTGGCATTCCTTAACGACATTTTCGTCCCTCAGGTCAGAAACATGAAAGGATTTTTGATTGTCAGTATTGCAATCTTGCTGGTAGTCCAATCTGTGTCAGCTGACACACTATGTGGAGGAGATCTGATAGATGCAATACAGTTTGTGTGTGGTTTCGAAATCCGTAAGTGCACTTACTGTCCATTTACTCATGTGTTTACATGCAGACACATATCACGTTCTTTGGACATACAAGACAGTTTATTTTGACATATCCTAGTGTTCGAAGGGTGCTTTTCCACTGCAAATCTGAAAACAGAAGGCAACAGGAACTGTAACTGTGTGCTGTATTCACACTACACATTGTCTCTTTTGATTGACTTTACAGTAGGCCAAGGCGAACACGCAGACTTCTGTTTACCTGTATGATATTTACTTGCTCTAAAGCACCTACAGTTATGTCTTCTGTTCATTGGCAGTATGCCTATACTTGAGTGTGCTCTTGTAAAAGTTGCCAAGTTTGTTATGCGATGCGGAGATCTCCATGTTGCAACACAAACAGCTCGATGAAAATGTTTAAATGTGTACATAATTTAATGAGTGATACTCCCTGTAAACAGGGTGGCCTACTCCATTACAGAGGTCCAGACGGCCAAGGAGAAAGGACGATGGGTCAAGTATAATCATGGATTGCTGCTTGAAAAGCTGCAACCTGGAAATGGTGGAGCAGTATTGCACAAAACACAGGCTATCAAAACGGGACGTCTCTGCCACCTCGCTGCAGCTCATGCCAGCGCTGCCCAAGGCACCTGTAATAAACAAGGTACGGTGCGACAGCACCGGTCCCACGTCCATGACAATGATGCCTTATCAGTACTGCATCTCTCACCTCTATTTATGCCAAACTCATTCACCAACGAGTGTTAAAAACGGAGCTTTTATCTTGCCACATTAACAGCAAAAAGCAAATATTGTGATTCAACCTGATGACCCATATGGAAAGAGACAAAACCAAGTGGAATCTCAAATGTCAGCTCTACGTGTCCATGGAAAATACTTATGAGAATGGAAGATGCTGAAGAACTTCACAGCTTAGCACAAAAAATTGGGGGTTGAATAAGATAATGTTTATGTGCAAAATAAGTTGCTAAACTTTTTTACTTTTATAAACCAGGTGCCACTAACTTCAGTTTAAACCTTTGTTTAAGCAACCAGTGTATGTTTCTGTGAAAAGCTAGTGTTTTATTTATCTTTATTAAAAGAAAAAAAGAAGATCCTTATCTGTCAAATTATTTTCTTCATTGTATCTGTTTATATAAATTAGTCCAGGATGCAATTAAAAAAAAAAGCTACTCCCTTTGCTGTCTGTGTTAATTAGTTTTTTTTTTTTCACGTGCTACAGGATATCCCAAGAAAACCTTTGACTGTGAAGTATTCCAAATATGAGATTTGGCAGCGAAAGGCAGCCCAGAGGCTGCGAAGGGGTATCCGTTCAATCTTCTGAGCCATGAAATTCAGGCAGCAGGGAGGAAGAATCCAAGCCCAGGAACAAGTCACCTTCCACAGGCCTCTTATCACCCCTCCCAATTGGCAAGTGTCAGCCCTGCCACTCACGGAAAAGCGCGTCACCAACAAACGAGTTCTTTGTACTGACAAGAGTTGAACAAAAATACCAAGAGGTTTTTTTCTCTGTTCGTGACATCACCACCTATGCCAGCCTTCTTTATTCCTCACCATGTCTGACCCTCATATATGCACACTCTCCATTCATAGCACTCTCCTCTTGGACACACACATGCACACACACACACACACACACACATACACACACACCGCAATAAAAGCAGAAACATTTATTAAAGGGGAAGAAGTAGTAGAGCATCAAACTACTGGACAAAATAATACCGTTTTCTGTTATGGCAAAATAGATATGTTAATTTTGTAATTTTTTTCTGTATCTTCAACAATATTTCGCCTGTGCATTACATGGCACAATGTTTATCGCAAAGACAAAACCAGGTTCTATAAATTAACATATAGCACTTCATATTTTACTAGCAGTATTTGCATATTTTATGGAATTTTACACATTTCACATGGCAGAGTTTTGACAGTTTTTACTTTTGTGTTGTCCTGCAGTGATATGACTGGTGATGTCATTCATCTTTATCAATAAAAAGCTAAAGTTAGTGTACTCCTCTGTCTCTTAAAGATTTCAATAGTAAATTAATTATACATTACAGATTCCATAAGAAAATATACCATTACTTCACATGACCCCAAAAAGGTTTTGCAAAGGAAATGAAGAATCAGGTGTACAGGTGTGTGGATACTGTGGGCTGTTAGTGTGGTGTATCAGAATAAAGGGAATGCCTGATACATTTGATACTTATATAAAGGATGTTTTTAAATGCTGTAACAGTATTTTCTCCTATTAATATAGATGGTGATGATACATAATACATATATATATATATATATAAGAAATTAGAAATAAAATTTAAAAAGTGCAGTGTGCTAAAACAGTAAGTGTGCAAGTGGGAACAAAGGACAAGTTTAAAAAGGTGACTGGCCCAAAGTGTCCACCAACGAACCCACAGCTCAGAGACAATCTCGCAATGTGACAATGAGACAAGTTTACACAAAAATTTGAAAGTACAATACCATATGATAATAGCAGAAGAAGACACAGTGAAGCAACAAACAGAATAACACAATACTTCAGGATTCAGTATCAATTTATATGGTATCAAAGGATAGACTGTAGAACTTAAGTGGCTTAAGTAAGTGCCCCCGCACTACATCCACTAATATAATGGTACACTGTGTATGGGAAAAGAAATCTTTATTCACACACTTCGTCATGTTTTCTCACTTACAAGCACACTGTAAAGGGGACTTCATGAGTTTTCACCAGAAAGGCACCTATAGGGCACTTCAAGTTGATCCAGTTGTAAGGGCAGTATATATGGCACTATATTACCAATGTTTTTTCAAGCATGGAGGCACTAAGAGTAGCAGCTGTCTCTCCTGCAACATCACCCCCCCTGAGTCTGCCAATGGCTTAAATCACAGTTTTAGGTAGAAAAATTGTAGTTAAATATTTTCCTGAAATTGTTCAGCCATAGCTCATACCAAAAATTAATAGTCACAAAAATGAAACAGTACCCCTGACTCTACCAGTTCTGTAATCTCATAAGCCATGTAAACACTTTCCAGCAAGTACAAAAAAGAGTCCTATTCACCTCAAAACATAAAGAGGTATGGAATGATGGTGAACCTTATTCAGCAAAAAGTGAGGAAAAAACACTGTCACCTGAAAAGTTGCAAAGAGCTTCTATGTACAGACCCCTCCAGCACAGAGCACCAGCCAATACTGAGTCACTGTGATAATGAGTCAACCCGATACTGAGTCACCCTAACCCATATTCAGGAGAGACACTGGCAGCCTTCAGAACAGCATGCAGAACAACACGCTGTACATACAGACATGTGAACGCGACTCAACCCTGAGCATCTTCAGTACATGCAAAGCTTAAACCAAACTTTAGAGAAACATTTCCATCTAGTCCGCAGCCTTGGTTCCCTGTTTATTTAGGCTCAGGCCAATCAGCGGCTACGGCGACATACACTCGACACAGCCTTGCGGGAAAAACAGAACTGGAATGGAAATGCAAGGCCACAGGTGGGTGATGGCATCCAAAGGAAAGGTAATGCATCAAAAGTCAAAAACAGGCGAAGAACCCGGAGGTACAGATTTTATCTCAGCAACACAATGAAATCAGAATCCTTGGACAGGTAATAGGTCACACAGCCAGGGATATAATACCACAGGTTAAAAAACAAAGGCTGGAACTTTGGAATATGAACCAAACCTAAGTAATTTACCAAGCCACAGCCTGTACTTACATAGTGATGACAAAATAGCTGTGAAAGCTCCTGGTACATCACAATGTTGCAGATGAGAACCCCTGGATAAGGACAGGCTCCCTGTGTTTGCCAGAATCATACACAATCACGTTGTGTTGACTTGAATTCCATCTCTATGAGATTGTATTACTGAATTATCAAATTGCACAACATTCATTGAAAACAAAAGGAAATATCACTTGCATCCATATCATTTAATGTGCTGTTTCCCTTTCTATGTTTATCCTCAACCTGCGTAAATATGTAACTGATATTGTCCATGGTGAGACCCCTGCATACATTTTGACTGGTTCTAAACGGCTTTCTGAACAGAAGCCTCAGTCTGCTGGAACATCTGCTGATGTTGTGCTATGGTCCCCTCCAGCTGTTTGTGAGTAATGTTGGCCAGTATGGACCAGCTCGAAGTCTTTACAAGATTCCACTGGTTTCATTGGAATTCCCTCTAGTGTGACGTGGCACTTCAGCTGAATTAGATCAACGTGGGTCTGTTTCATAAAAATACACTTTGTACACAACACACACTGAGACGTGACACCACAGGTGTCTGCTACAGAGACAATATCTCTATGTAAACATCTATAAGGACACACCTGTTAGATCTGCCATAATTTAGCATTCCATTAAACCACCTGTGTGAGCTCAAAAGGCAAGATGATAAACACGCATACATTTTATCATTCATCAGAAAGCATCCCCACATCTCTTTCTTACTATCCAGTGTCAGTTTCCTCTTATGGTTGACCTACACTATAGGTTGACTTTTACTGGAAAGGATAGGACAGGCACAGGAGCACCAATATTATTTTTGACGTAAAACATGCCAGCACAAATAATCTGCTTCTTCCTGGTCATCACTGGGACAGAAGACTTGGCATTCTTCATTAATGCTCGGGACAGTGTTATGTTTTTACCCCAGGAGACTGAACAGCGTTACTTGCTGTGCTTTGGTGGTTGTTAACGGCTCCCCGGATCTGTGCATGCATAGCATACAATGAACACCAGAGGGTGCTATATTACTGTGCACGTCAAAAACTTTTTCAACATTTGATATAACAACCATGGAATTATGACAAACTGGCCGAAGCATATAAAAACATAAATAAGTTACAATTATAAGTGACAGCTGGCCTTGCTTGTCACGTTTCTAACAGATTTCATAAATAAAGAGCCCTGCACTCTCCTGCATGGGCAACAATCTCTCACAGGTTTCAGTTAATTAAATTTGCCACCACGTAATTAATACACTGTCTGGCAACTTGCTTATCTCCCAAAAACACTTACATATAACAATTGCTTTGTCATATTTTAATTATCTTGTGCATTGTAATTTGACCAGTGTGAAAAAAATACAGACTAACCCAATGTTCATTAATTTGTTGACTTGGCATACAAATCAAAATCCGTGGTCTAAAATATCCCAGCAATAATTTGCATAGTGCCAACGTGTAAAAGATTATGTTTCACGTTCTCTTTTAGTTATCAGTAGAGTGCAGTTGAGTAAATTGAGCTTTAAATAAATAATGAAAACCAGGAGTGAGCCACTGCTCCGAACAGGAATAAAAGTCAATAAAAAAAAAACTTAATGTAATTAACAAAAATGGCACAGTAACGAAGGGCTTGCCTTTGGATTCTGTTGATGCAAGTGGACTTCTTCCCTTCTTAATTTACTCCGCAGCATACATCCCAGACCCATGGTATGCAGGAGATGATCCAACACACTATGACACTATAGGAAGGCTGCCTCTGGAAACGTGGACAAGAAGCAGAACTCTCACTAGGTTTCTTGCTGCCTCTTAGTCAGAAGGTAGCCCTGATGTTTTGTTTTTAAAGTTCACCCCCACACACACACCCCCACTTACTTGCTACATATAGGGTCATGAAACTATGCAAATATAAAAGTAGTAAAGGGTGAAAAAACTTTCCATTAAGGGTATGTCAAAAATACATCACTGTCAGCGTGTACATTTTTGGAAGTTTTGCTGTAATGTGCTGATCCCTCAAAAGGTGAATGTTGCACAGCTAAGATTCGGTAATTAAATATATATGGTACATATTCTGAGCATAACCTCTCAGTAAATAGCTGCAATATATAATACAACACCACCAACAACAAACAACAACAAAACAACAACAACAACAATAATAATAATAATAATAATAATAATAATAATAATAATAATAATAATAACTGTGCTAGGTGCAAGATCAATAAATAATTCGTGCACACAATAACGCTCAAATTTTTAAAACTGGTACACTGAGCTCAGGAACCATAGCACATATTTTACACATTGCCTATAAACCGTAACCTGTCACAAATACACTTCAAAGCAAATTAATAATCAACAGCTCACCTAAAATAAGCGGACAACTGGACTGTTGACGGACACCGGAGAAAAGTCAAGCGGCGAGAAAACGTTAAACCTGCAAACTAAAGATGTGAGACTAAGGCGCCCCCTGCTGGCAATAGTATAAAATACGTCAATTGACTAGTAAATTAAGGCCCTAGGTCTGTTGAATTATGTTACAGTAGTATTAAAACTATTCTTAGACTGTTAAATGAATGTTAACTTTTTACATTCTTTTTTCTGATGTGTGTAGTCTATATTACATATTACACTTTATGCAAATAATACGGCGCTCATTTATAATGGCATTTCCGTTGGACAAATTCCTCTGAATTGGTCATTTATAATCTCATCGCTTAAACCTTTCTTCCGCTTAGTCACTCCCACTGTGTCTTCGTGCATCGTTTTTGACGTTGTATATTAACATAATTTACGCTTTTTGTCTGGTTAACTAGACAAAAGTTGAAAAATTTGAACCATGTAATAAATAAGCGTGATTCTTCTCTGCAGAATCATTTAAAATATATATTTATAAAGCATACCTAGCTACCTGGCAACATGTATACAGACACAAAATAAATCGATAATAATAATAATAATAATAATAATAATAACATTGCAACCTCCTATTTAGATAATTCACTAATTTCTCTAGCGTTGCTCGATCATCTTGTAGTGAAACTGACCGAACAGTAGCCTGTATAGTAATGCGTGAAATTACCTACAAAATCAATATAAAATAGTTCTTTTCAGTTGTAACCATGAGATAACCATGACCTGGACAAATCTCCACAGACATTTTCAGATATACATTTTAACAACTGCATGACTATTTCCCTGTGCGAAGCTCACTCTCGCAATAAAGCTATTGCTGACCTAGGATTTTTAAATGCACTTTTCGCGTAAAACAGAGACTGCTTCACACTGCATTAATATTCACTTTCCCGATTTTCGCTCACCTTTTCACACTCAGCTCATTAGATTTTTCATCGCAGAGAAGAAACGTCCGACAGATTCAAACTTGATTTTTTTTTAAAGAATCGTTTATAAATAACTTTTAATGTGAAGTTGTCAGTGGCATGGAAACACAACACATATGCAACCCAGTGACGTTTCGTATGTCTGCTGTAATCGAAGTGGATTCGCATTGTGTAAGCAATACACGCCGGGACCCAGTGCGCGAAGCAGCGCTCCATGGAGCGTGCGCAGGGCCGAGAGGAGGGGAAGGTGAGGGGCGGGTTTTACTATATAACGCTGAACACACAAGTGCACCGTGTCGCCTGATCTTGGGACCGCTCCGCGTAACATCTATACAGCCGCAACATCTGGACAACTGATCTGTTTGTAATTACCTTCACTACGAAATACATAGATACACACAGTGAATCTTAATATGGAGAACTTGCAGCGGCAACGGTTTTGTTTTCTCTGTCACATCTGCATAAGATCAGAAAAAAGGAGAACGAAGGTAACCCTCAAGTAGCGATATGCAAGGGGGTTAAAAACGGGGTTTTGTCTGTGAACTGTTTTAAAAATCAATGTTTGCTTTGATTTCAAGTGACACCTTTCCTCGTGCTCTTTGTAGCACAACAATAATTTTTAAACATTACTATTAAGACAAATGCATATTTATAGTCTGCTTAAAAACAGTTGATTTGCTAAACGGTTTAACCTTTTAATGCAACTGAGCAACGCGTTTATTTTTCTGTTGAAGTTTCTTGTTTTCCTATTTCTGTACAAACTTGATCGAAGTGCATGTGTGGCTACCAGTAGGCGGCGATGTTGCGACAGTTTATTGTGTTAATGTATGTAACGACTTTAAATATGTATTCAGAAAGTGACTAGTGTGTAATGACTAAATTAATTGCATTTTGAAAGTATGGATAAACATGGAGAAGCTTGCTTAGACGCAAATAGTCTTGGACACTTGGTCAAACATGCGCGTCACTCTTGGCAGAGTTTTGAGTCCTTAGTACATATTCTGAAACTCCAAAGTTACAGTTTTAATAGTTTTGTTTCTTTTCTGAAATAAGGACTTCTATACTGTTGTATCAGTTTCGTGCAACAGATCTCGGGTCTGATTTTTTAATTAGTTTTAAGGCATTTAAAACTGAAAAGTATCTCAACAACGAATGACATTTCTGGGTTTGCATTCCTTAACAGCTCTTTTTTCCTCCCCCAGCTCACACACTTGTGCTCGCTGAGGGAATTTCTTATGCTCATTCTCGCCTTTTCCTTATGCGTCCAGTCGGCGGCGGTCTCGCCTGAGACGCTGTGCGGCGGCGAGCTGGTGGACGCGCTGCAGTTTGTCTGCGGCAATCGGGGCTTCTATTTCAGTAAGTCAGCTCGCTTAATTCATTCATACAATCGATTACTACCATGACATGTAGGTATTTAAATAATTTTGTGTAGACATTGCAGATAAATTTACACACACACACACACACACACACACACACACACACACACTCTCTCTCTCCCTCTTGCTCTATATATATATATATATATATGTGTGTGTGTGTGTGTGTGTGTGTGTGTGTGTGTGTAGCGAGAGAGAAAGAGTGTGTGTGTTTGTGTGTGTGTGTGTGTTTTAGCGGGTTCGGAGTACAACTGATAAATACCAAGCAGGTACTCCGCAAAGCTGCAAGTGACCGTTCTGCGTATCTACGGGTTATGCTGACTCAGGCATTCTGTGGTTTGTCTTGTCCAGATGTCTATAAAGGAAGCATCCAAAGCTAAATTACAGCATTAAATCTTCTACAATGACTAGTTTGTTTGCACATTACTCAAGGGAAAGTGGGAAGTTACATCTTAAGAAAATGTTCCCATGACTGTCTATGGATTTTTATAATATAACTGTATTTAAAAACGGTCATAATATTGTGATAGATACCATAAAAAATGAAAAGAATAAACTTTGTGTTTTATCGTTAGTAAAATATAATCCGTATTTGTATTTGTGGGATGGTCATGTTCACAGTTATTAATAAAAAATGTATCATTGTGCCAGAAATAATGAAATTATTTACTTTAATCCAAAGTGATGTGGTGATGACTATTTCATCTTGATGGGCTTTTCTTATGACAACATCCAGAAAAGTCAGTAAAGGCCTGTGTTTAGCTGAAAAGGCAGTATGGCATAGCTCCAGAACTACTAATTTACAGTGCCTCATGTCCTCACTTTATTGTTCATATGAACATTTTCCAGAAGTAATGTTTCATATTTGCCGTGTTTATCACACCAATGAAGTTCTTGATATTTAGAAAAGGAGGCCCACTAGCCTGGAAGAGTACTGCCCCCTATTTGACCTCTGTCTTCCCTATCCTTGTATGTCTCCCTTTGTTTCTGTTAAAGACAGAGAGCTGCCTTACGTGCTCTTTCTCTTCAGGTTTTTCACTAAATATGCCCATTGCACAACCTGTTCATCCACCCGTCCTGTTTCTCTTTACTCCTCCCACGTGTACGTCACTGTCTCTCTTATCTTCGCTGGCCGTACAAAGGGCCAAGGTCATCGCTCAGACTTTGTTGTACGTATTTGCCACGGAGCGCAGTACAGTCCGGGCGTGTCTTCTGCTCACCGACTGCACGCTTGTACTTGAGTGTGTCATTGTAAAACCCGCCACCGTGGTCTCCAGGCTGTGACAAAAGTGGGCTAAATTAAGACATGTAATATTCATTCAGCAGATGCTTTTATTCAAAGCAACTTACAATATTTGACATACATATTACAATGAGCTAGCGCTGGGTGTTCTGCTCAAGGACACCCCAGGTGGCTGGGCTGGGATTCAAACCAGGAGACTTCTGCATCCCAGCCTGATGGTCTACCCATTGAGCCACCAGCAGCTCCTGCAATGAATGGTAATAAAATGTGCCTTTATGCTTTGTTCAGGTAGGCCCACCAGCCGATCGAGCAGGAGGTCGCAAAAAGGTATCGTGGAGGAGTGTTGTTTCAAGAGATGCAGCCTCGCCCTGCTGGAGCAATATTGTGCGAAACCTGTCAAGTCAGAAAGGGACGTCTCTGCCACCTCGCCACAGGTCATGCCAGCGCTGCCCCTGGTGCCTGTAATAAACAAGGTACAGTGTGACGGCACCAGTCCCAGGTCCATGAGAACAACGCCTTATCTGTAGCGCATCTCTCACCTCTGTTTACGCCAAGCTCACGCGCCAAAAACAAGCGTTGGAAATGGAGGTTTTATCTCACCACATTAATAGCAGTAAGCAAATACTGGGATTCAAGCTGCTGACCCGTACGGAAAGTCACAAAACAAAGTGGAATCCAAAAGGTCAGCTGCAGGTGTCCCTGCATGGAACATGGTTTTCCTAAGAGTGGAACATGGTGACGGTCTACAGTGCTACAGTGCCAGCAGAGCTACAGTGCCAGCAGAGCTGCAGAGCTACAGTGCTACAGTGCCAGCAGAGCTGCAGTGCTACAGTGCTAGCAGAGCTACAGTGCTACAGTGCCAGCAGAGCTGCAGTGCTCGTGTAATTAAGCTGATGGGGGAGTTCATAAACAAGTTTTATGTGCAAAACGTGTTGCAAAACCTTTTTTCCCCACCTGTGTCCCTTGGTTTTTATTACCCACAGAACATAGGTCAGATGGCAGTCAGCATACATAATCTTAGTATGGATCATTTATTAACGCCCCATGCATTCCTATTTATGAACACTGGTTATTTGTGCCCAGAATGTTTTATAAATTATTAAAATTGAAAGTAATTGTGCTGTATTTCAGTGAGTGGTAGTAACAATAGGTGTGTGTTACAAAACTGGAGTCTGGGCTTTCCATCACAAGACAATTAAACAAAGAGACGGACAGTAATTGATCTTTACTTGAAAACGGTACATTCATGCGGTACTTTCATAGCGGCAGAAAGAAAGTGAACAGTCATGTAACTCCTGGCTTCTTTTCTTTGTCAAGGGACAGTGAGCTCACTACGGGCAGGTTGTTTGCCAGGAACAGAGCATGTGTTTACTGTGTGTTAATTCAGGGATTTGGGGAGAGACTCCTTTGAGGACAATGGTTGGTCTCACCCATATGTATTCAGAGAGCTTGGGAATATTCAGCTTCTCCACTTTTGTATGTCCCCATGAATTTGAACAAAGCCAGATCCAAGACAAAGACAGCAGTGAGAAACTTCAGGGTAGTGTGCAGGTTTTCAAACTTTATTAAAAGGACAAAACAAGCTCCTTATCTGTCATATTATTTTCTTCAGTTTATCTGCTTAGTCCAGTTATTCCAATATGCACTTTTATAGTAAAAAACTACTCAGTTATTAGTTTGTGTGTAAATTCGTTTTTTTTTTTTTCTTTTCACGTACCACAGGATGTCCCAAGAAAACCTTTGACCGTGAAGTATTCCAAATATGAGATTTGGCAGCGAAAGGCAGCCCAGAGGCTGCGAAGGGGTATCCCGTCAATCCTGCGAGCCAAGAAATTCAGGAGGCAGTCAGGAAGAGTCCAGGCCCAGGAACAAGTCACCTTCCACAGGCTTCTTATCGCTCCCCCCAGCCGGCGGCCGTCAGCACAGCCGCCCACGGAAAAACGCATCTCCGACAAATGAATTCAGGATTGTTTGTACAGACGAGAGTTGGACAAAAACACTGAGGGATTATATCTTTGTTCATGACATCGTCATCATCATCATGCCAGCCTTCTGAAGGCCTAATCTCCTCCATCTCTGCATCCCATGTATTCACACTCTCCTTTTATAACTGTCTTTCCCTCCCACACACAAACACACTCAAATGAAAGCAGGTAAATTTTAAAACATGAAGAGAAGAAGATGAAAGAGGTTTATGGCTTGGCAAGCTGCATGTGGACATAGAAAGGTTTTTTTATTAGGCGAAGAAAACAAAATGTGAAAAAGCACGTATAAATGACTCCCTTTCCAAGCCAGCTGTGTAAGAGAAAAGAGCACCTTTTTGTTCAATATCTTAACAACTTGCACCTGTTACTTTAAAGAAGTATATCGACACTGTAAGGAATCGTTTTATTCAGTTTCTTTCCTGTTCGTGCAACCTTTAAAAACGAGATGCAGAAAGGTGTCTGCAAATTGCACATTGCCATGGATTTTTGTTTTTATTTTTCAAGAGTAGATATAAATCGCACTTTTTTCCTTTTTTTTCAAATGATGAAAAAATAGTTTAAAAAGTCCTGGTGCTACCTTTGAGTATGGACTCAAAGTTAACAGTTTTTTAAAATGCAGTTTTTCTCTGAAAAAGTATGAAACTTTCTGTTTTAGGAAAAAAAAGTTTGACTCTGGAAAACAACTGCTTTTTTTTTTTTCTTGGCAATGTACAGGTGGGATTTCAGTATAAAACCAAGTGTTATCCCATAATGCATCTGTGTCACGGAAGTTGGACACGTTAGGCTGTGTGCTGACGGAGTAGTGCGGCATTCACAGGTGGAAAAGGCAGGGCTTGATGAAAGAGGTGACAGTGGAACTCTGAACATAGTGGAAATGTTGATACGCCATAAAGGAGAATGCAGACGTTGGAGATGCAACATGGTCGTACAGTGATTTACTCTGTGCATATGACTGTTTGTTACAAACATGTTTATGGTAAATATAATTATTCCCTTCTTTGTTATGGCATGACATTCCTCTGTGCGAAGTAGAAACGCTGACTTTCAAAATATTTTACTGGTTTGTTGTCAATATTTTACCTTTCTATTAAAAGGAACAAATCAAAGGAGATCACATAGGTTATATGAACTAACATTTTTTTTTTTTTTTTTTTTTTACTTTTTATCAGTAGTATTTCCATGCTTTTGCTTGACAACAGATACTTGAATACTAGTTTCCAGGGGCATCAAGTTATTTCTGAGTCTGAACTACATCTTGGAAAATGAGTGTCCATGCCTTTTTTCAATATAGATAATGGCACTGTAAAAAATACTATTTATTTTGTCATACAAAATTTTTCATATATATATAAAAATATAAATATAAATGAAAATCGTTCCAAATATACTAAGCACTGATGCACATGTGACAGCCTTGTTTTGTACATGTTTAAATTTGTGATGCGTTACCTAGATGCTTTATACCAAAAATTACTTCCACTATTTAGCCTGATTAGCTTAGCATTAGCATATGTAGAGAAGGGGACAAGCGTGTCCTTTAATGTGTCCACCAATGCCTTTTCACTTTCATATTGGGTCATGTTACCTACGGAGAGCATCAGTATTCACAAATTACTAGGAGATACATGTCTATCGATTATTCTTGATGCAATATAATGCTGTTTGCTTTGTTGTTTTTTTTCTTAAATGGGCCCATTTTTTTGTGGCGTCTGGCTGAGTATGTTTGGCCTGTAACAGGTGTGGTTGGATTTGTCCTCTTGGTCAGAACAGTCCTGTCCTTCCTGCAGCTTCATGAGCTTGTCGTTGTGCTCGTTTCCCTGTTGTTCTTTGAATGACGGGTCATTCAAAGGCCGGTAAATAGGGAGCTGCTGCACAGCCTGTATGTGCAGGAAAGCACGAAGGTGACACGGGTCACCTGTGTGTCAGGTGGAAGATCAGAGCCCATGGTCTGTGTGAGGTGCCACACGCGGTCACTCTCTCTCTACTTTTCTCTTCTGTGTGAGGTGCCACACGCGGTCACTCTCTCTCTACTTTTCTCTTCTGTGTGAGGTGCCACACGCGGTCACTCTC
>JABJVR010018400.1:0-40331 GCA_025773905.1 Chitala chitala | reverse complement strand
GTACTTAGAGAGAGAATTAGAAAACCATTTAACAAGTGAGTACTGAGAGAGAGAATTAGAATACCATTTAACAAGTGTTTACTGAGAGAGAGAATTAGAATACCATTTAACAAGTGAGTACTGAGAGAGAGAATTAGAATACCATTTAAGTGAGTACTGTAAGCAAGTTAACAGAATAAAATAAGAATGATTGTATATATATTTTGTTAAACTATTGCAAGAAATTTGGTCAAATTGATAATTTTGTTGATTTTTTAATTCTGGTGAATGTGCAAACGTGATCGCTTGTCGGCCCACCCCCATTTAGTATGCGAATCAACTGCCCATGGTTGCATAGAAGATTTCCGTTTTTATTGTAAATGTCGGTAGTTTTGGCCTGCCCAAAGGTTTAGGTTTGGTGACTATGAGGAAATGTACTTTTGATCACTACAACCAATTTAACAATACTGTTTTCCGTTTAAAGTTTTTGTATACAGTAATTAAAAGTCCTTTAGAACGCAATACTATACGGCACCCTAAACACGTTTGATGTAAGTATGGCGCTAAAACAACATCCAAACATTTCACAAATACAAACGTACAATCCACAAATATTTTCAGAATTACAAGTAAGTAAAATACAGTCCACAAATAAATGTAACGCAATATGCACAAATATGTATCAATTCACAAAAGCACGATGCGTATTGCATTAATTTAAAAAGAGTTTTGAATGTGTTTGTAAACATCTTTTCACATATGTGATTCTTACGGGTGCATTTATCAGTGTCGTTTCACATTTATGGGTTTTTCCGTGTACGGTCGTGAATTTTTATGACTTTTGAGATTGTCTTCAGAACTATGGATGTGAATCGCTGTGAGCGTAATGATCGCTGTGTGTGAAAAGGAACTTGTGGCAGAGAAGTACGACGTATAACAACTGCTCCACAATGTGATAATTTTATACAGATCTGCTTATTTATAAACCCATTCGTAACATATTTCATTTTTATCATATAATCTTGATTTATCAGTTTCTCCCATCGTAAAATGTCACGTAAACAGAATAAACACCATGCAAAACTATAAAGTTGCCACGTCTCAGATTTGAAAATAAAGAACTGATGACAACTCACATGCAATTAGGCTGCTACAAAATTGAATTATGAATATGGGTAAAGGACATTTACCAAATAAACTCGATGTAACCGAGTCTACCCAAAACGTGCAATTTCTACTATCGTATTCCGGTTATGATGTTTCACAGTAAGACGTAACATTTAATTTTAAGCGGTCACGTTGTGTGGTTTGGCACATTGACATACATGTAATTGGTTTACTCGACAGCTACAGGTTTAAGAAGCCCGTTCACCTGTCCAAAGTTTTAACTTACTCCCCAACATCACGATTGTAAGCCTGGTCTCAATAGACTGTGACAGTGTAATATTTATAGAAAATTGTGAAATCTGAATTCGAATCAATAAAATCCGGAAAAACGTTTGAGAATTTACATTCAAGTAATCGGATGAATTCTAAATAAAACAAAACAACAATTAAATGCTCTTCACAAGGTACACTTGGAGAAGACTTCGATCGGAGGCATACGTTGTTGGGCACTTCTTACGTCATAACTAATTTCACAGATGTCAGACGATGTTCTCGAATGCATACGAAAGAATTCGCGAATGTACAACGTTGTAGAACTACATTAGCAAATATATTGCAAACACAAATTTTGTAGTTATTTGTGGAATACGTTGCGTGAATTTGTGAATTTATAAATACGTGGGTATATTGCATTACATTAATTTGAGGGTAGTTTTTTTTAACCTGACTTTATGTAATAACAATCACAATAGTAAATAATATATAAATAAACAAATAATGCAGTGTGGTAATTGTCCAAACATTACGTGTATTTTAAAATTCTACACTAGATGGTGGTACAGTTCCATTTAGAATCCCTAACGTTACCTGTCCGAGCTTAAAAATTAACAATTACTGTACAGTTATTTTGTTTCCAAAGTCCATTTTAATCATATTAAACTTGCTGAGAAATAATTTCTTCGCTAATGTAGTTACGAAAACATGTTTATCTTGTGATGGAATGATAAGTGTGTGTGAGTATGCGTACGTGGAAAAATCCCCAGAAAGGTATTGCAGTGAATGTATTTGACTTTTGGCAAAACTGGGTGTTTAACACAGGTTTCTAATTTTCCCAACATGAGCTGAGGTAAAACTTTGACAGACTGAGTTTGCATTGCTTTTAAAGGGGAATAGTACTAATATAAACACTTTATGATTTGTCAGATTGATATCCACAAGACAATGACAACTTATCAAACGTTTAGAAGATAGTTTTAGGGTTTGTGCAAAATTACAATACCGTCTTAGTTATTGATTGTGGAGTACTCTTAAAAGCATTAGTATACCGTTTATGGTCAGTTGCAATATTGTACAGTATATCACAAAAGTATTTGTGTAACATAGCTATACCTCTGCCGTCAACGTACTGCGTTACAGACCATATTTAATTTTCAATCCACTCTTCATTAACTAAATATTTATTTTTATTGTGACATATCTACAATTCCATGAAGGAATGTTAGTAAATATTTATAAATAAACTTCCAACAAAACAGTTTGTTGAAAAGATGAGAGTTCAGTTGGTACTCTTTTAAAATCATAATCACATTTGACAAGAAAGCTAATATCAAATTTCAAGATATTTTTCTTGGGATTTCAAATCATAAACTTTTCTGATTCCTTAGGAAGGACCTTAGCCAATTAAAGAGAGTACTATTGAGACAATGAAAGTCAATACAGTTTGTAATCCACCTGCGTTATATTAATTATTTGAGCACCTGCTTCCTAATGTAATGGTGTTCTAGTCCATATACAAAGTGAATTTGATTAATAGCTTTAATAACAGATTTTGGTTTGTTATGCAATAGTAGCATATATAAATTTGGAGATGCCTTTCATTTTTGACAAAAAAAAAAAAAAATGCGATCGAATGCAGATAGGTCCCTATGTGACCACCCACGTTCACCTGTAATTGTTAACATAATTTACACTATCTTTTATTATGTCAGACAGACAGATCTCATTGCGGCTCATAAAACACGAAAACGTTCTATCAACCCAGTTGAATCCGGATATCCTTGTCATGTGACTTCGTACTAGCTTTCAATGTAGGAAACGAATCTCCGTACAGACACATTAGTCCTTCGGAGAAGGTAAGATTGTTACTCTGTTACAGCTTTAGAACGCTAGGTATTGTCGGCTCCCTTTAGCGTCCACTTTCAATGTTATTTACAATTGTCCTAAACAAGAATTCTATGCAGCTTACAGGTTGTCTATATGTTGATTTGTTTAAGAGCTGCACACTCAGCGTCAGAACTTTTAAAACGAACACAGGATCTTTTAGAGCTGCTCATAAATGTGTACCGGGACGACCCCCCCGCAGCAACAGCCCGCTTGCAGTTACTAGAGAAAAGGAATAGCGTCTCTGGCTTGAAGGACAAACCAGACGATCGGGCTTTTATGTTTAGCGATAGTACTAACTCCGTTACAGCTGCAGAGGTGAATTTTGCAGGTATTAGTAATATAATTAAAACGTGATAATTTCTACGTAGAGTGAGAATATTTCGAAGTACAGCAGCAATATCTGTATTTTACAGTGCAGTATGATAGAGCAGTGCAATGTGGGAGTATTTTTACGGAATTGTAGCATTTCCAAACCCTTTGACATATTTTATTACATTTTACTAGATTTCAAGAGATTTTCTTTTCTTACGATTGACGTTTTTAATTACAAAATGGAGATATACACAATAGCGTAACACATGGTTGTCAACCATTTCAATACTGGAAAAGTGAAAACAGAAGTACGGATACGAGTGTGAACGAGTTGTGAACTGTGTTTTAGTTTGTGCATTTATGAGGTGTTTATTTAAAGTGATCTGGCTAATTAAGTAAAAACCCATTTCTGACTGGACGCAAAACACTAATACACAAGACATTCGTTTGTGATTCTAACCAATGGTACAAATGGTTGGCAATCGTACTATAGCACAAATGCCGAATTGAATGAATTATTGTTTTAAAAGCATAAACAAAGTGTTAGTTATAGTTGGACAGGGAGTCATGTTATAGTTTTGCAGTAAAGCGATTATTTTAGCCATAATTGTGTACAACCAGTGGTATATCTTCAACTGGTTGCACAGCATGTATGCTTTTCCAATAGGGGGATATTTACTGACGAAATTGAAGATGATAATTTTACTGTGATAGTGAATGCTATACGCACTGTTGGCTGTATGGCGTAAGAGCTGATATTGCATGAGATTTTACGGCAATTCTCTTTCATTTGTTTGTCCGGGTTCAAAAACACCATTTAGCTGGAATCCACGTGGCATATGTTTAAGTAAATATTTAATTGGTAAATGATTTCTCGCTTAAGAAACTCGCTAATTATGGTCATTGCTTCTCTCATCTTGAATCTTGTCTGTAACGATAAATATGAAATTGGCCTTCAATCGTCTGTCAAATAGTGAATGGGGGGGAGAATATTGTAACAGCGCTGGCTAGCCATGACAGACGCAGCAGTAGAGTTGCTAATTCTTTTATTAACTGCTCTGAAAAGGACACTTCGACAAAACCCACACCAACCAGGGAAAGTAGTACAGATTGCTGGGAAGGTGCATATCACCCTTCCCGGTTGCTGTCCATCGGTCGCGGCACCGGCGTTACACAGTCCCCTCTCCAGCAGTCGACCGTCCCGGCGGCCCACCACGTCATCCTAGTTCATCACACAGTCCCGCAAGCGTGGTGGGAGACACAGGTGCTTGTGATGAGGCCTCCGGAGAGGTGAATACTTCTGCCTTGGTAAAGGCGGCCCTGCTAGAGGCTCGTTGATAGCGGTTTGTGGAGCCCTGGGGCGGTACTGGGCCTATCTGTCCCTATGTACAATTACCGCGTGATCCCCGGGGCCCACACGCACCATGTACACAACATCCCCCACTTTGTCCAGCACCAGATATGGTCCTTGCCACGATCCCATGAGCTTCGGACACAGTCTCCTACGGCAGCACAATCCGAAGGGGAGAACCCAGAAATGCCATAAGCCCCTCCCCTGGGTGAAAGTGATCTTCTCCTTTGCCTCAGGCGCTACTTCCACCTGCCAGTAGCCGCTTCTTAGGTCCAGTGAGCTGAACCAACAGGATCCAACGCGTCATCAATGCAGGGCAGGGGGTAGGAGTTCTGCTTCGTCACAGCATTGAGCTTCTGGTAGTCTATGCAAAATGTCTACGAGCCGTCCTTCTTTCTGGCAAGAACCACAGGGGCAGCCCACGGGCTCGTAGAGGGTTCAATTATGCCCGCCGCCAGCATTTCCTTCACCTTCTCCTCTGCTGCGGTGCACTTGGACAGTGGAAGTTGACAGGGACAAAGCCAAATGGGGGTGGCATTTCCTGTATCAATGTGGTGCTGAACCAGCCCGGTGTGCATGCAGTCTTCATCCCTGGCAGCAAAAATGTCTGCAAACTCGCCTGGCAGCGTTCTAAGACGAGCCTGCTCTCACTGTCATAGACCTTTGCAGCTTCGTGCAAGCAGTTAATCAATCGCTGCTTGGGTAGTTGGAGACAGTCTGCGGTTGTTTGCTGTGGGCTGGTCAGCAGCACTGGACTTGATGGGGGACCTTATGGCGTGGCAGGTGAGGTGCTTGCATGGTTGTGGTGGAGAAGAGGAAGATAGGGGGATGATGACATCTCCCAGGTGCAGCATGTGCCTCTGTAGGTCCAGGATGGAGTGGTGTTTAACGAGGAGGTCCATCCCCATGATGCACTCATCCCAGATGGGGGCAAGTCATGCATGTTGAACACTCCCCCCAGAAGCATGTGCCTGCGCCTGAGCGTGTCCACAGTCTCTCCTATCACTGAGTGCAGGCGGGCCTGGGATTGTCCCTCGCAGTCTGGTGGTGTGGTCTTTGTCTCCAGAAGCAGACCCGCCCTGATGATGGAGACTGTGGTGCCACTGTTGATAAGAGCACGGTAGTGGACGCCTTCCATGCTGCAGTGCAGGGACAGGCTGAAGAAGCTCCCCAGTCAACCCACATCAAAGAGGGCTTTTCTTTGTCCCCATTTGCAGCAGCACCAGCAGAGAGTTCCTGTTCCCTCCCTGAGTGGCTCTCACTCACCCTCGCTGTTTACTTCCTCCTCTGGTGTGTGCACAGTAGCCGCGGGCTGAGGGAGGGGCATGAGGACCGCCTCAATTATCTCTGCTTCTACACGGATGTGGTCTAGGATGTGTGGGGAAGGCGGACATGTTCCTGCAAAAGCTCAGGAAGTAGCACTGCTAGATCTGCCTGCAGCGCCCGGTCTTTCCACACATCTACAGGGTAGGCTGGGTATGCCTGCCAGGACAGCTCCTTCGTGTCCGCAGCCAGGACCCCCAGCTTCTCTCCCTGCTGCTGCTTCCGGGTGTTTAGCAGCTGTTGAGCGCCCTGCTGGTTCTTCACCTCACCAAAGTGGCGGCGCAGCGCTGCCTTCAGGTCCCCCAGACAGTCTCTCTCCTCGGGCTCCAGGTCCAGCAGCGCCTGGAGTGCCATCCCCTCCAGGGTGAGACCGAGGTGGACCGCGCTGGTCTCTTCGGGCCAACCGTTAGCACTGGTTACAGGCTCGAGGTGGACCTCGTAGGGCTTCCAGGGTTGCTCACTGTTGTTCTTGGGGAGCTTGACCAGCACTGGCATGTTTGTGGTGGGTCTCCACTCAGAGCGGCACCCCCTGGGCTACCTGGGTGGGCTCACACCCTCTGGCATTCTCAGTCGGGGCTGTGGCTCGCTCCACAGCTCGCTGGTCAGTGTTCGCTGCTCTCTGGGGTTTGCAGTCCTGCTTAGTGCCTTAAGCTCCTTTTCCATGGCTAGCTGCAGCTGTTTTATTTCTTCCTGGAGGGCTTGTGTACCCATCTCGCTCCTGACACCAATGTAACGGCGCTGGCTAGCCATGACACAGATGCAGCAGTAGAGTTGCCAATTCTTTTAACAACTGTCCTGAAAAAGACACTTGGGCAAATTCCAGACACACAATCACCTAAACACACACACACCAGGAAAAGCAAGGAGCGAAGGTCCATGCTCACATGCCCAGACAGACCCAGGGTGGGGCACAACTATTTTACAAAGATTGCCGGGAAGATGCATTATCGCCCTTCCCGGCTGCTGTCCATTGGTCACAGCACCGGCGTTACAATACTCATCTAAGAACTTCTGATAAAATCATGTAGAGACAACACCAGCAGCATCAGGTAATGTTCACATTAAACACCAAAATGGGGGGAGGAAAGGGAGTTTGATCGTGATGTAATTGTTAGTGCCAGATGCGGTCCTTTGAGTATTTCTGTAACTGCTAATCTGTGACTTTCATACACAGTATTCTCATCAGGTTCCACTCTTGTCAGCCAAGAATGTGCACACAAGCTTATTAAAACTGGACAATTTAAGATGTAAAAAATGTAGTCTTGTCTAATATATCTCAATTTCTGCTGAGGAAAACAGATGGTAGGGTGAATTCATGGATCTAACCTGCCTTGTGTGAACAGCCCAGGCTGGTGGTGGTGGTATAACAGTTTAGGGAATGATTTCTTGGCACACTTTTGACCTGTTAATGCCAATCAATCGTTTGTTGTACACCACGGCCTGTCTGAGTTGACCATGCTGACCATGTGCATACCTTTATGACCATATTTTCCCATCTTCTAATGGCTTCTTCCAGTATGATGATGCACAAAGTTACATGAAACTAGTTTTATGAACATCACAGAGTTCAGTCTTTTTTGGTGTATTCCTGGCTACTATGTCTGATTCCAGTATAACAGGGATTAAGCGAGCATGAGTATAGTATTGCTAAAGTGGCTCAATGGGTAGAACATCAGGCTGGGATGTGGAAGTCTCCCGGTTCAAATCCCAGCCCAGCCACCCGGTGCGTCTTGAGCAAGACACCCTCCGTAGGCTCATTGTAACATGCATATGAAATGTTGTAAGTCACTTTGGATAAAAGCATTTGCTAAATGACTATTTTTTTATTTTTTTTTTTATAAGGCACATGCAAAATCTTGATCATGCATGTCATAGAGGGAATAAGAATTTACAAAACTGCTCTTTTATACATGCTTTCATATTTCAACAGCTGCTAATGAAGACCTTAAAGTGTGTTTTAAAAATAAAAAACTAATACACATTATTACTTTCCCTTCTATTGGGTTTTAAGGGTTTTTTGTGACCTTATTGCTCATCCTGAAGCCATAGGAGGGAGGGAAATGACTCAATTATTCTTTTGTGGCGTTTCAGGTAGAACACCACCTTGGATTGACAATGTGGCATACACTGTGTTTCTGGCTGATGCTGGCCAGTGGGTGCAACCATTTTGGGCTTGCGATGGAATCCAGGGGCCATGTGTCTGTGGTAGTGGTGGGTGCCACTGGTGACTTGGCCCGGAAGTATCTGTGGCACAGTTTCTTCCAACTTTATGTTGGTGAAGTCAGCAGTGGGTATAGCTTCTCCTTCTACGGTGGTGCACTGTCTGAACCTGAAATAGGCAAGCCTACCTTGTTCAAGATCCTAAAGGGCATTGCTTGCCCACTGGATGTGACTGAGGAGCGGTGTGCATTGCTGAAGGACCAGTTCCTTAAACTGGCACAATATCAACAGCTGAACACCACAGAGAACTATGCCAGCCTGGCACAGGACATTGGGCAGCGCCTAGATCAGGAGGGATTGAGAGAAGCAGGCCGGGTTTTCTACCTGTCTGTTCCTGAATCTGCCTATGCCAACATTGCTGAAAAAATCAACCGCACCTGCCGACCTGGCCATGGAGCGTGGCTTAGGGTTGTGCTGGAGAAGCCATTTGGCAGAGATCTGGACAGTGCTCAGAAGCTGGCTGCAGAGCTGAAGAAGTCATTGGCAGAGGAGGAGATGTACAGGATAGACCACTACCTGGGGAAGCAGGTGACACACCAGCCTGTTCTTTACAATTGCTGGATGTAGCTTTAAGACAAAGCAAAGTCTTTTTTGAATTTCAGTGACATATTTCTCCAGGTAATTGCATAACATGATGCAGGTGAGTTGCATTTCTGGGATTTTTGTGACCAGTTATGAGATTCTGGTTCCCAGTTCAAGGATAGCTTTTGGCAGTCTTTTCTAATGCATATGATTCCCATTTTAAAAAGAAGCAAATTTTATTTCATTATTTTTGTACATGTCTGTGGAAGAAGCAACAGAAATGCAGTATAAATATCCCCTGCTTTGTACTGTAAATTTCAAGCTGTGCGAACAACATTGCTGATCTCGTGACTTTTTTTTGCTGATATCAGTGACTGCATGGTTGTTCTGGGTTCCTAAATGCATGTCTGACACGCAGGTAACTCTCACCCTCATGTCTTATTCCACACGTGTAGAAAGCAGGCCACTAACAGTCTTCTGTGCACATTTGTGGGATGGACATAGCCGGCACACTCAGTATAGCGTGTTTTTTTTGGCCATGTTAACTATCACTTAAAGTTAAACAAGGCCTTTGTCCTGTTCTAACAGTAAATACCGTGATATCGATCTGTTACTACGTACCCTTCTGAGAATTAGTTGAAGCTGTGCAAATGCACTTATTTTCCAACACTGCAGAGATTAATTGTTTCTACTGCTAGAGAGAATTGCACTAAATCTGAATAACTGACATTTTAATGACACTCTGGGTAATTCTGTGTTCTTCAAGAAAGCCAAGGGGTATTTTGTCAAAAGCGTATACACTAAACATGTATACTGTGGTACAAATTACTATAATTATTCAGTTATGCTTTTATTGCATTAAATGAAATGTTCATATTAATTTGATTTTTAAATACTGAAGTCTTAATCAGTAGACCTAGGCAATGGAATGCAAACGTTTGGATTCTCATTCTTGCACAGGATTTTAAAGGTGTATGCGTTGCTCAAATGTTTCTGTGTTCTTTTATGAAAGGTTGTTGCCCAGATATTGCCCTTTAGGAAAGACAACAGGAAGTTTCTTGACCCCCTCTGGAACAAGCAACACATTGAGCGAATCGAGGTTGTTTTGAAGGAAACGCTGGATGCTAAAGGTTCTCTAGCTTTTTCATTTGTATAGACATTGGGGTGTCGGACAATTTATGTAATAAGTATGTACAGTTTGTTTTTTCCCCTGTATTAATTGAACTCTGGTAATGTTCAGTTATATATTGCACATGCGCACTATTTTAAGTGATGTATATTACAAAATGTTTTAAAAATATCTCAAATGTTATATTTAATTTACATCTATGAATAAAAAAGTGAAATTGAGCATGGGGACAAATGTGAGGCACATGATTCCAATATTCCAATGTCGCATGTGATGAATTGTTTAACGTTATGCCTGACGTGTCCTCGTATTTCTGCAGGCAGGACGCAGTTTTACAACGAGTACGGGGTGATCCGGGATGTGATGCAGAACCACCTGACGGAACTGCTCACTCTTCTCACAATGGTGGTCCCGGCCCATTTGAACAGTACCATGGAGGTCATGAAGAAGAAGCTGGAGCTGCTTAATTCCTTGACGTGCACAGAGCAGGCCGGTGCTGTGATTGGCCAGTACCAGTCATACAGTTCTGAGGTTCAGCAGGAACAGAACAAGACCAAGGATCACGTCAGCATCACGCCAACCTTTGCTGGTACAAAATAACGCAGGGAGAGGTCATGCGTTGTGGTGACGTTATGGGCATTTGCTAGCAGATATAACCAAGACTTGTTTTCAAGGTTATCCTGAATATCCATTTATTTCTGTCTGTTTTGGATTGTTCTCATGTGCAAGGGCTTTAGTAAAAACCTAGGCTTGGGTTTTAAAATTTTTCGGATGAATGGTTTGTTCAGATAGATGCTAGTAAAATGGATTGATGCTAGTAACATGGATTGACTGTGAAGATTCTGCTCTTGACATTGTAGTTGTATTGGTAATTCCATAATGATGAACTGATATGATCTTTTCCGTGGGTAATACTGTGGCTGTTGTGTGTGGTTTCAGCCATAATCATCTATTGCTGATTACACTGTTAAGGATATGCAGTACACTAGAGAGAAAGAACGGACACCTTAAGTACATTATCTTGCATGTTACGGTTCAGATTAATTGAATCATCCCTCAATGCAAATGGAGATATAAACAAATGTTAAAAACATAAATTAGTGTTTTTTGATAATGCGCAGGAAATGCATCCTGTATGAGTAGGTCAGCTTTGGAAGTGCTGCCAGTACTGCTTCACATGTTTATGGGTATTTCTCTGTTCCATTCACACATGGTTTTCAGCTCTAAATTCAAAGGTCTTGGAACCAATTTAATGGGACTCCTAGAAATCTTGGCCACCACTGTTGGTATTTTGATGTTAATGTTAGTGTTTTAGTGCTTTGGTCCAATAAGTTTGTTTCTTTAAGCCTCAAAATGTCTCTAGCAAAATGGAGACAGTAAGATGATCAAACGCTACATAAATAAGGTAACCTTCTCTTATACCTAGTGAAAATGGTTAAATATTTTAACATCAGTTGTTAGAAGTTGAGTAGGGGTCCTGTGTGTGATTTTTTTTTTTTGTGTTTTATTTATAATGTTACCTTGGACTGATAAACAACAGATTGTTTGTTTCCCCTTTTCTATGGTATTTAACAGTAGAAATACTGTAGTAGAGTTTCAGAATGTGTTTTTGGTATTATTTTTAGGGGTTACTGGGGGTATAGAAGATTTTTTTTTAAAAAAAAAAAAAAAAAAAAAAGGGCAAACGGACAGTACTCACAATATCATAAATTTTTTTTCCTCCACATTAAAATTTACGGTATTGAGTGCTTTTTATTATTATTATTTATTTTTTTTTATTTTGAAGTCTTCACTTTTTGGGGGTTCAGCACCCTTACCTATTCACTCAAATTGAGCATGCGTTCCCTTAAAGATATGTTGTTACTGGGGGTACATCCTGCTCCTGTCACTGATGAAGTGGTCTGGTGGCTGAAGGGCTAGAACATCAGACTGGAATGTGGTCCCCTGCTTCAAATCCCATCCTAGGTGCTAGGTGTGTCCATGAGCAACGTACTCAAAAATGCTAGGTCACTGAGTGCCACATGTGGCTGCCCTCTCCTCTCCCTAGGGGGATGGGTGAAATTTAGAGAACAGATTCCTTATATGTGACATACATGCTTGGCCATAAACCTGATTGCCTTCCCTAAAATTCTGTGTAACTGGAGGATGGCAGGTCAGTGTGTGCAAAACTGTGCCCAGAGCACATTTTATATACAACACATACAATGACAGTGCTGCTGAGAGGGAAGACTGCCCCTGCTTTCTTTATTACTGCTGACATTCTCACTTTGTTCTGTTCCTTACTTCTAGGTGTTTTCCTGCATGTTGGCAACACCCAGTTTGAGGGGGTTCCTATCTTCATGGCGTCTGGGAAGATGCTGGATGAACGGGTGGCCTACGCCCGTGTCCTGTTCAAGAACGAGGTCTTCTGTGTTCAGGATACAGAACGCTTGCATTGTGGACCAAGGCAGATAATATTCCATGTGGGACACGGCAGACTGCAGTACCCAGCCATTCTGGTAAGCAAGAACCTCTTCAAGCCTGTCATGCCGGAGGACAGCTGGAAGGAGGTGAAGGGAGTAAAAGATATGATGTTTGGCCTGTCCCTGGAAGACTACTACATCCACACTCCCAGGATGGAGAGGGATGCCCACAGTCTGCTCGTGTCTCATGTTTTTCATGGCAAGAAGAACAGCTTTGTCAGCACAGAGAACCTCCTGGCATCCTGGGCTTTCTGGACACCACTTTTGAACACCTTAGCACAGCAGGTGCCACGTGTGTATCCCGGGGGCACGGCCACGAACGGTCTGCTTGATTTTTGCCTGCATGGACGGGAGCTCTCTTTTGTAAGTGAAGCTGTGGTCATGAGTGTGCAGGAGCTGGCAGGGACGCCTGGGGGGGCTGAAAGCTTCCAGGTGATGCAGGGGAAGTACCGAAATTCACATATGGTGTCGGCATGGGCGGAGGAGCTTATCCAGCGCCTGGCTGACGACCTGGAGGCAGCTGCCAAGGAGGCAGTGGAGGCTGGTGGCACTTTCCACCTGGCGTTGTCGGGTGGCTCCAGCCCGCTAGCGCTCTTCCAGCGTCTGACTGAGCACCACTACTCATTCCCGTGGCAACAAACGCACGTGTGGATGGTGGATGAGCGCTGCGTGCCTCCCTCAGACCCTGGCTCAAACTTCCACTCTCTGTATGAGCATCTGCTGCGGCACGTGCGACTGCCCTATTTCAGTGCCCACCCTATGCCCGTTCAGCTGAATCACCGCCTGTGCGTGGAGGAGGACGGTGGCTCGCTCATCTACGAGAGAGACATCTCTCACCTGGTCAATGGCTCCAGCTTTCACTTTGTTTTATTGGGAGTGGGTTACGATGGGCACACAGCCTCGCTTTTCCCGGGCACCCAGCTGGATGCCCATGAGGACAAGCTGGTGGCCCTGACGGAGAGCCCAGCGAAGCCCCACCAGCGTATGAGCCTCACCCTGGGTGCCATCAATCGAGCTCACAGGGTCAGCATACTGGTGACTGGGAAGGGAAAACATGAGATGATCACTCAGCTGAGCCGGGTGAAGGACAATCCTCAGAAGTGGCCTGTCACCGGTGTGAGACCCACCAAGGGCACACTGGTGTGGTACATTGACTATGATGCCCTCCTGGGATGAAGGTCTGCCTGTCTAAGAAGGGAATGCTGTGTCCAGCCTGTTTGAATTTCTGTTTATTTTTAAGTGTGTGTGTGTGTGTGTGTGTGTGTGTGTGTGTGTGTGTGTGTTTGGATTTTGCGTTTTATGAATTGTAAAGAAATTCCAAAAAAAAAAAAAAAACTAATTACAGAATTATTTAAAATATTTCTCATCATTCCTTCTATAAGGTATTGCAGTATCAATTTTTCAGGGATAATATATTTGCATATCTGCATTTGATTGTATAGATTTTTTTTTAATTAATGTATTATTATTTTTTCCTTTGGGTGTGTTTGTGAATGCTTATCAGAGGTAAAGCTCTAGCAATAACATCAAAATTCTGTGAAGCAACTAAAAAGTGAAGTAATTAAGCACTGAATTGCATATTGTGTGAATTTGTATAAATAATGGATGCGGGGTTCAAAAATGGATAATGGTGTTTTTTTTTTTTTTTTCCCAGACCAAAACTGATGTTTTGTTGTGAACATCACACCTACCGGTGCTCGCTGGACATCTCATTCTAAAGCCATAGGCCTTAATATGGAGCCACTTCCCTTTTCTTGCTATAAAACCCTTGTGTTTAATTTCTGATTTGTCTGACTGGCCTATATTACAAGATAAGAATTATAACACATTTCACTGGCTTCACTTTTGGACATGGAATTTTATCAGACTCGCCATAGACACAGCACTGCCTTGGAGATGACGTACATCCTCCGTGATGGCCTGTGGCCCAGTCTGATTACTTACGTACGTCTCGTGGGGCTGCTCACCATGTAGTCTGTGTGGGTCCTAACACCCCACTACAGTGACGTGACAGTATTCGGTAAAGTGGCACCGCACTGTCATCCGGATGAGGTCCTGACTCTCATTAAGGATCCCAGGGTGTCCTTTGTAAAGAGTAGGGGTGATACCCAGTGGGTTTTATCAGTCATGGCCTTATACTAATCCCTGTTTAACTGGCTGTATCACACTCTCCTCCTCACCTATAGCTGGTGTGTCGTGAGCTTTCTGGTGCATTATGGCTGCCTTGGCATCATCCAGATGGGTGCTGCGCATTGGTGGTGGTTGTGATGGAGAGTCCCTATTTTGTCGTAAAGTGCTTTGGGTGTCTTCAGAAGTGCTATACATGTGTTATGTTCATTTAATTTTTTTTATTTCTCCCACTCTTTGCAACTTTGAAGTCAGTTTGCTTCAGCAACCTGATTCTACTCTATTTGGAATTAACCTTCTTCCAGGGTCAGATCAGTGCTAGTCAGGCACAACATGACATCATTCCACTGCCACAGGGCGCCCAGTGACAGTCACCCTGTATAAACTCACTTGAAATGTGGATAAGAACATGTGTACTCAGGAACAACACTGCCATAGCATAATGCACATTCCAGATAACCCCTTAACAAATGTAAAAGGTATCCGGTAATATGAACAATGCTTTAAAGAAAACTTGGTATTATGAGAAACGTTTTCTAAAATAAAATACATGTGATTTAAGACTCTTGTGTTTTATTTCATATAGTTCTTACCATAAATATAAAATTTTAAGTTTACGTGTACTTTTATGGCTACTTGTATTAGGTAAATGTAATCGACATGGACTGCAAAGCCAGATTTCTGCCATAGTAAATGAGAAATTCTCATTTTAATGTCGTGGTTCTTACCGTTTCTAATCATATATGGAACTTTTTAAAGATCCTGCAGTGATAAACTGCCTGATAATTATAACTCACAGTGGGTGAGAGGTAATGAAATAGCATGTCTCAGTACTGAGTACAACGTGTGTTATGCAGATGGACTTTGTCAAATCTATTCAGTCTTTCTGTGCCAAGCAGTACCAAAATAAAAAGCAAAAGGAATAAATTAAAAATATTTTAATTTGATCTTTCCCTCATTTCATTTTCCAGAAGGCACAGATTGTGTCTGCAATGGTCAAAGACAAAATATCCAAAAAGGCATCAACAGAAAACATCTTTAAGGCTGATTGTACAGTATGCACTTTGTAAACATTATGGCAAAGGCACATAAAGATTGTCAATATTAAAGCTTTGTACAACTGCACATCCACATCACTGCTAAAAAAGACAAATAAATTAGTTTGCTCAAGTATTAATTCCACAAAACAGAAGTGAAGAAATAATATATAACCTTGGTAATACACAAACATGTTTATGAGTAAGTCTTAAAAAGGTATTATATAGACCCTGGCACTGTATTTAATCATTCTCAAAACTGTGGTAAAAATATCTTACAATACTATCTATTTTAATGTTGTTTGCATTTATAAATATCATGTGTGGAAATAAAGTGTATACACTTTTTTTTAGAATTCATACATGTACAGAAGGTATAATCTGTGATCTTTTTAAAACAACTCTTACCATTCAAAAATGGCAAGCACAGGGCCATCAAATACAGAAACAGATGGGATAAACTTACAAAAGATCAGAAAAGGTATGCTATTTTTCTTCATATTCATAAACAGATTAACATGTATCATTTTCAACTACAAAACACACACCTGCACATGACAAACAACAGAATATTAGGTGATATCAACTACTCATTTTAAAATTGCTCTTAACCATTCCAGTGGAAATAAATTAGATTCTTAACTACATATTATAGTCCATGTGAAACCAGAGCAGGGCTGTGCTTGTAACTGTACTGCAAACTGTACTTCACTAAAAAGTAAAAATGATCAGGTTAGAATTACAGCCTGCATATCCTGTTGAACCAGGACTGTCTGGCAATGACTACTTAGAACAAACAATATATAATGGATTTCTATTAACAACTCCCAAACACTTAATGTGTGACAGTTAATTTTCACATGGAAACAGATGTAACAGAAAAGATTGCTTAGGTACAAAACGAGTGTCATAACATGAGCCGTACAAAATTTATTTTCAAAAAGAAGTAGGCCTACGTTACAATAATATTTTTTTAAATCAAATATATGCAGTTTTTTACTCATTGGGTCGGGAGCCACAGTTCCTCTGCATACTGCACTGCTGAAGACACTGTGTCGGATGAACTGCCATGTTTGGGCGCTTATGAAGCACAACCCAACCGTTCATGTTTTAATTCAGTAGTTTCCCTGTTAAAAACATTTTATTTGCTGAACTAAAAATGTGTCGCTCAACTTTAGATCTCTTTTTTGACTTTGTTAAATAATGGTGGTATTTGAACAATTCAAACATAAAAAGTACAAATAAATAGGTTTAAAAAGACTTCATCCATAACGGATGAAAACAAGTCATAACACCACAAGTGTGGTTTTTTTCCCCTTCAAGTTCACAGAACACTGCCAGTATTCCACTGAAACCTTACGTTTTGGCACTTTTTTAGCCTTTTCAGTGCATTGTCTCACCACTTTTAGCCATTAATATTACATTGCCAGTGTAAACACCACTTGAAATAATTACATAAATGGTTAATGATATTCACACAAGCAAACCATACAGAACACAGTTCCTTTTGTTATGCTTCGAGTACTGTACTAAAGTCCTCAACCACCCAGTAAATTTATATTAAACGCTATTTATATGGGCAGTCAGAGATCACTTGCTCATAAAGATGCTATATAACATTAGAAAAAACAAACATAACTGACTGAAAATTTAGTAAAAAAAAAAAATGGAACTGCAGTAAACAAAATGTTAAACAACACCACCATCCCAGTGTCTCTCATTGCTGGCACTTGAGCAAATGTTAAAATAAGAAGGCTCTGAGTAGGAACAATTTAATACATTCTAAAAGGTGCAGTGTAATTGAAACTATTATATTCTCCAAACAACTATCATAATAAAATGTGTTCCAGATTTTGAACACTGTAATCCCTATTGTGATATCAGGTCATTTCCACAGTTGCAACAGCTACTGCTGAAAGAAATAGCTTTAAATATAATTTTTCTTTGTGGCCTAAGGCTTGCACATTACTAAATATGTCCTTGTTAGTTTCATTGTTACTGGAGCTGATTTGCTAAAAAAAAATAGAAAACAAAAAAATATATTAAAAAAAACACAACGTGAAAAAGAAAGCAATATTTTACAACATTTCATGCAACATACACATCCCGTTCCTTCATCTGTTGTCCTTAGAAACGCTATGGACCATCCAGTTCACCTTGGTTTTCCAGCTCTCACGCAGTGCCTCATTAAACTTTACTTTGAAGTTCTTCAAAGCTTCCTCATCTGACTTTCCCAGTGCCAGCGAGTCCTGTAAAACACCACAGCAGCTTGACCCAGGAAGCACAGACACATACATCTATAGGACTTTATTTCCTCTTGAAGATGTAAACTTCTACATTATTTCAACACTGTTCCTACACACCACACATAACACAGAAAGCTATGGTGTTCTCCAAGGACTCAGCTGTATGTACTTTTGAACACACATAGGAGATGTGGCCGAAAGACCTACCTTCAGGTACTGAATGTCCTTGGAAGAGCTGAGCTCAGGGAGTCCTGCTGCTCTCATTAGGGCAAACAAGTTGACAAAAAGGGTGCCATTTCTACACAGGATCTTGTAAGCCTGCTCACAGTATCCACGGAACCTGAGAATAAGGTATGCACAGATCAAAACTCCACAGAGCATTCTTGTTCATCACTAGAAATTTTATCTAAGTTCTAAGAAAGTTCTACATAAGGACTAAACAGAAATATTCAGATACTAAGAGGCAATTGCAACCAGCTTGCTGATTTAGTACAAAGCGCTAAGTACCCTAAATTTGTAGATGATCTATACAGCCATTCCATTGATGCTATTGTCCACAACCGCCACCTTTGTCATGACAACATGAGAGAGAAGCTTACTGTGGTGACACCACTGTAACAGGTACCTCACCTCAATCTATATGCTACCTCATCATTGCCAGTGATGCAGCCAACAACTGTAATATAATTAGCCCATTTCTAAATAGTAATTGGATGTCTAGCCATACAATTGTATATGAACAGAGAAAAGAACAGGAGAGCACTGAGCACCCAGCTCTGAAGACGCCTACGTCCTCAGTCTGTGTCTTATAAAGTTTCCCCATTGACACTAATAACCTGAAGCATTTCAGTCAGTTAAAATCCAGCTTCAGTGTGACAAGTGTGTCTTGGAGTTTAGTAACACGTGTTAAAGGCCACACTTAAAGAACAACATTCTAATGTAGGAGTCACTGATTTCCATATTAGTCAGAATGTCTTCAATAGCCAACTGGATTGTGTTGCTTGTTGACCTGTGTCATTCATATTAAAAACTGTGCATTATCTCACTACACACTTTGGCCAGTTATAACAGTATAGTCTGCCCTGCGGTGGGTTGGTGCCCTGCCCTGGGTGTCCCTGCCCTGTGCCCTATGTCTCCTGAGATGGGCTCCAGGCTTTCCGCGACTCTTAACAACATGAAGCGGTATAGAAGATGAATGAATGAATGAATGAATAACTGTTTGTCAATGTTGTATAACAGCAGGTGTTCATGCTATAACTGCCTGTAACAAATACCCGCTGGCTGAAACAGGGTGCAGACAACATATTGGATAAGGAACTGAATGAGAAGCAGAAAACTCAAATATATAAAATTACCTTTCAAACTTCTCACTGTTATTGGTTCTCCCTTGCTGAATCACGTGGACAAAGTCGTACGTCAAAATGAACGGCACTCGTTCTCTGTTGATTCCGAACTTGCTCTTGAAGTTTCCAAGAAAGTGTCCAAAGTCAATGTGGAACAGCTGTGAGTAGATAAAGTAATGGAACAATAAAATACAATTGAGTTTATGAAAATCTATTGTATTAATTATAGTTACAGTTATTTGCTCTGCTGAATACAGCATTACATTGGCTGACTTATTGCTCTTTGTAGAAATGTCCTTCTAATACGCATTAAAGACATGGCAGACAAATGAATATAAGTAAAAATAATAAAATGTTGATTAAATCTCACCTGACCGGTTTCTCTGATCATAATATTGTCGCTGTGCCGGTCGCCAATTCCCAAAACATAAGTGGCTACACAGTAGCCAGCACAGGAGAGGGTGAATTCCTCTATGGCCTGATCCAGTTTGTCTCTGTACACAATACAGATCATAAACAAACTAGTTCTAAGACTTATGGATAAAGTTTTCTCATAGGCAAACAGTAAATCCCAACTCTAAGAAACCTTGAACAGTCATGAAAATTTAGCATGTTATTATAAATGGAGTATGCAATATTTAACAGTTTGTATGGGATGTTTCATATTCATGACTCTGGAAATTCTTGTGAAAATCTTTCTTTAGGGTTTTTTGTTTTTTATTTAATTAATAAATCACCTGCAGGCACAGGTCCACAAAGATCATTTCATTAAAAAACATATATACAGAGCTAGTCTTAAAACTACTCTTTGTTGTTATTTCAGATACTTTCCCAAAAATGTGCTTTACCTCCAGAACCCCTTTATAACAGTGAACACGACAGACACTGTCGTGCATACAAGTGCGATGGGAAACGTAGCTGTGTGTAATGCAAAAAAAATTGCGTATCGTGTACGTACTACAATTTAAATTTTGTCTTGATATTTAAAAATTTTACTTTGACGCATGGAGGTATTTATTCAACCCTTGTACAAGAAGTTGCCATCAGGGATGTAAATAAAACATCTGGAGCAGAATACGGATCGCAAGCCACCACAGGGCAGCTTCTGGTTTCAATAAAAGTTTATTCAACGTATCAAAATAACAAAGAATGGCCACTTGAACCTTGTAGGGGTTAAATTCTACATTACTTGAATACATTGTAAATTCTGTTTTACTGTTATCTCTGCCGGCCCTCATCTGATTTTCCTTATAATTTGATACTTTCTCAGAATGATTTGCTATATAATGTGCTCCGTGAGGCCCCCACAATGGCTGCACTTGCACACGGATCACGTGACTGAAAACTCTGTACACGTGCTAGAGGGCCTGGTGAGGGGCAAAGTCTCACCCAGGGTTCTTGGTCTTGAGCCAGTTGAGCAGAGCGTCTTTGTTGAACGCCGCTGTTGCGGCGCTGTTACTGTTGTTGCGCTGAATGTTGGCTATGGTGTCTGAGTTCCTGACCACCTCTATCAGGCCTGTCTTGTTCCCCGTGGAGAGACAGCCATATGGAATCATCCTGCGATTTAAATCAGTAACTACATTCAGCACTCATTTTGTATTAACGTGAAAAGGAACACAAAGTCTTAATTTATGACCTGTTTTTATAATTTGTCTTTGTGACATCAAGACACTAACCTTAAATCCAGTCCCTCTTTCTTCCAAAGAATCTCCATCAACTGTATCATCTGGAGGGTCAGCATGTCTTGTCGAAGGTCTGAGATATTAGAAACAGCAGGTAAAACTGACTTAAAATGCTAATAATATATATTATGTACAGAGGTAGTATAGAAGTTTAATGTAACACAGCTTAGAAAGGCTTGTTAACATTATCCAAAAACATGGCAGATAAACTGTCTCACTATTTCACTGTCCCATACTTACTAGTTAAAAGATTTTCTGAAAGTAACAGTACTTGCTGGACAGTGAATAGTGCACTAGGGCCAAATACATCATTTTAATTTTTTACATAATTTTGATGCATTTTGTTATAATAGCTTTTTTGTTCGGACACTAAAATGTGGGTAGGCAAATACAGAACTCTGTGCTAAGGCTTATTAGGGGAACTTAATTCTTCCTGCTTGTTAGAGTGTACTTCACTACGAGAAGAAACAATTTTAGTAATATTTCCATATTTTAATTGCAAAAAAGGGAGATGGAATGAAAGTGTTTTCCCACACTTTATTTAGCACAATTTCTGGAACCTAGAAAGAAAATTATAAGAAGCATAACTTAACCAGGTGTACTCATGTTTTTGGCAGGTACTCTATACACGTAACATCATTCTGTTCAAGATGGGGAGTGATAATAAAGTTTAATTTGCATAAAACAACATAAACTTGCTTTTTGTGTGTGTGTGAGTGTGCCTTGCAATGGGTTGGCAGCTTGTCCAGGGTGTGCCCTGTCTTGTGCCCTAGGCTGCCTAGGATTGGCTCTAGGCCATCTACAACCCGGCACAGGCTAAGCGCTTATATAATGAATGGATGGATAGATGGAAGGATGGCTAGTGTGTGGAAATGAATATGAAGTGCTCCTTACCATCGCCGTTCTTGAATATAATGCCCACTTGGTCTCCATGCACCTTCTCATTTTTGTACACCAGCCAAAGGGGCTTCATCTTAGAATCCATATACTTGCACATTCCTGGACTAAGAAATAAGAATAAACAAACCTTTACCATTTGACAAGATATGACAAGGCAGGTGTCAATTAAACCATTACAGTACTCGGTTATTCTAACTGTTCTATATAAATATTGACAGTAATGTTCAATGGTTCAGTTTGAGCTAATCTGTAACCAAATTCTGAAAGCGTAATATTTTACATATTTTCAATGCATGACCTGTTAATTAATTTTTTAAAGCTTTTTTTTACTTTCAACTGCTCCCATTAGGGGTCACCATAGTAGATCAACTGGCACCTAGTTAACGATCCGCACATTAACTTGGCACAGGCTTTACATCTGATGCAACACTCCTGTTTTATTTGGGCATGAGAATGGAGCTGCACATGCACCAGCTTGCAGAACCCCAGTAGCTGAGATTCAAATCCCAAACTCATAAGTATAAGGCGAAGGTGCTAATCACTGAGCCACACCAACCTGCTATCAAAATTAAGTACTGTTTCTAAATCTCAAGCATTCCAAAAATAATAGATGAAAAAGAAAAATCTTGAATGTAGCAGGAGCAATATTAATATACAAACTGCAAAACAGAACTATATCTTGTAACCTGCAGACCAGTTATCCTCGTAATTGCCACTATAAGACTACTGGGACTCTAATTACTTCTGCAGCACTGGGCATTAACAAAAGCATTCTGTCCAATGGGGATCTCCAAACATTAATGCCACGCCTCCTATTTTTCAGGCCCACTTGTTAAGGTGCTAGTGCCAATCTCACTAATCTGATAAATTACATTTTTTGTAAACCCAATTTAAGGCCATTCATCCTCCTGACTGACAGAAGGCTACCAAACACTAAATCATGTTAAAAGGATTTTCCAAGGCAAGTTAACTTGTTTTTTATTTTTTTCTACAAGCTACTACAGGAATTCTTGGGATCAGGCTCATATTTGCCCTTAATATCTCTGACAAAAAGTTTTCCCATTCCTGAAGGAAGTTCTCGTATAAGTAGTATAATATAATAATCTTGTAAGTATAATAATCTTGTATAATTTTTAGTCAAAAATTTCTAGTTCAGTATTTATTGCACAACAGGTCACGTCAATTCTCAAATCAAATCAAAAATCTTAAGTTTTTTTTTACCCTATAAAGGGTGTGAAGCAACTATACAAGATGAGCCTACATATAAAAAAACCTATATGATGTTTTAAAATCTATTTTTTCATAATTTATGAAAAACATTTTCCCTAATGTTGTGATAAAAGGAAAGAGTGAAATAAGGGCAGTGTCGAAACACACGACGGAGACAATGCTAAAGGAAGAGACTCCTACCATATCTCTGAGAGGAGGAGACTTGGATTGAGGGGAGACAGTAGGTCAGAAAGGGCCTCCTGGTAGGCCTCCTGCCTGATGCACAGCATCAGGTCGCCTGTAGTTTGACTCCGCGTGCTCTTCTGTGAGGCCGACTTCACAAAGTCATTCAGGGACTTCATCTTGTTCAGTGCTTCGTTCTGAAGGTTATGGAGGAAAAGTCTATTGTCAGGCTAATACTGAGTATTATGCTGCCACCATGTGTGAATCTTTAGTATGCCAGGAAGGGACTGGGCAAAAATGAACAATCAAGACATAAATGACCAGAGTAAATCATCAGAAAATCTACAACCTATTTTCTGCTTAAACTGACATGAACCCATAAAAAAGCAAATATTTTTGTTTTCCTGAAAAGTGTCTTATTCTCACCTGCTTCATTAAGGTCCTCATGTGGTAGATGCTTCCCCGACAGTAGGCTTCAAGAATTAAGCCAAAGCGCAAACTCACAGATGGAACATGCATTTCCGACCTACAGAGATCACAGTCAGACACATCAAGATAACCTCAGGCTGTTTTCAATTTCAAGGATTTCGTCACAGTAAGACTGCCTTCGTGAAATGAATTTGCTTCTAACTTTTGTTCTCCTGTCTTGGTTGAAAATAACTGCTAAGTGGTTAACAGAATCAGATAGAGTTCCCAGTGTTGTTTTTTAAAGTATGTTCAGAGGCTAAATAGACCACATGACTATCGAAGTGCCGAGTTGCATTGATGCAGTTCTCCTCAAGGTGTCCCTGTTGGCATTCTGAGTTCGAAGTGTACAAAATTGAGTAAGATTTTTTTAGGGAAGAAGAGGCATAATAAAAAACATTAAGATGCATGTTAATTAAGTAAATTAGCTAAAATGATACATTCCAAGTACATTCCACCTTCTGTACTGATAGATTTCAGATACAGTATTTGCTTAATTTGTAGTATATGCATTTGGATGGTGACAAAACCTACATAAAGACAGCAGTAGAATGATTTACAGAATACAGAACTTTACTCAAAAACCTTTTCACTGTTTGTCATAACAAAATTATGAAACGTTTGTTAGCGCTTTCCACTTTTCTTTTGTTGTAGGGACAGTAAGGAAAGTCAGCTGTAGGTGGTCTGACCGTTATTCATTCAGTCTATAAGACCAAAAGTGACTGCCCGTTAGAAATAAATGATGAAATGGAATGACACATGTAGCTGGCCACAATTTGCTTGACGATGAAAATTCATGTGAAAGAATGTGTGAAGATATATGAACACACTACATTATATAAATATTAAAATTGTACCTGAGATGCCAAAATAAGAAGTGCCCAATCTTCTTGTTGGAAAGGGCTCTTTCTAAGAGGAACTGTGACAAGTCACAGTCAAGATAAGATTCATACTTCAGGACTTGAACCAGCTGAAGCAAGTACTGGAATAATTCGTTGTCACTGCAAAAGAACAAGATAATACAGCACATTATTTTGGGAAAGGTTCAGTAAGGGGTTGAAAAGTAATGCTGATTTCACATGAGAAGTATTGAGCATTGCGATGAGCTGACTCAAGAGCTTCTGATTTTGTCCATCCATCCATCCATTCACTTTACCGCCTTGTCCAATTAACTGTCACAGTAAGCCTGGAGCCAACCCACCACAGGGCAGCTTCTGATTTCAATAAAACTTTATTCAAAGTGTCAAAATAACAAAATAATCAGGCAATTTGATCTTTTTATTCTGTTTCCAGAATGCCCCTTAACCAATTACAAAACAAGATCATCAGTACATCCTGTAAGCACTTTCACCTTCCTTCCGGAGACACTAGGGTTACTCCTAACGTTAATTTAGGGTTACAACATCTGTGTCATTAGCCTTAACACTTATGAGTGCACACAAAGGTTATACTATTTTTACATCACACTGGAACACACAAAATGCTGCATTAAATAACACTTAATAACATGGCATAACTTTGATTATGACTTTCATTATTGGGGTATATTCCTTAATAACTGATTATACTGATACGCTTGGATGCAGCAACAAAAGATAAGTGAAAGATAATCATCACAGTAACTGGATATATATTAAAAAACTTGTATAATATCCTGTAATCCGAAGCAGAATGTTCACATGGATGATTAGCTACATTGCAGCAAACAAGCGTTAAATCAGAGGTACACGCTGATAACGTCTCAGCTCTTAGCAACTCCACTTGTACAAAAACAGAGAGCTGCATTTGGCACAACACTCAATGCTTATCGTGTGAAACGTGTCCACCAGATGCTATCTTATGAACATCTTTATTTTCATAACATCGCAATACATTTACAATAAGCTTAATAAGAACTGTGTTATAGAAACATTAAGTAGTATCACAACAAAAGAAGCTTCAGCTCTGTATAATCGAAATAACCGTTAGTTGCATTTATATAGCACTTTATTATGGCTCGTAAAAATTTTAAATCAACTTAAGATGTGATCCTCAATAGAACCAGATAAATTATGATTACGAATTGTACTTCACTTATAATCAAAATGGTGAGATTAAGGCCAATTTAACTGGTAAAGTAAAGTAGTTTTGATCCTTTGTTTTATGTTTTAACCGCATCCTGCTGTTTCACCTATCAAGGTGACATAAATGCACATTATCCACAATTTATAGCATGGGTTTGCTGTCATGAATACACAATTTTAATAATAAACTTGCTTACTCATCCTGAAACTGACAAAGACAATAAAAAAAAGTCAGTGTCCAAAGCCGGCAAACGAAAACAAATCTTAGTTACAATCTTCGCTCAAAACATGTCATCCGGCTGTTGCCTGTGAAGCTAACTCAAATGATGTCTTTATTGTACATGCACAGAGCCAGTTTGTATATGACATTTTACTATAGGAGGTGACGCAGGAGTTTCTGCATTCCAGTGATATAAATTGACGTGAGCTTGGACAACATAAAAAGGACTTCTCAAGTAACAAACTGTAGGTAAATCTCATTTTACACCTCAGGAATGTTCTGAAGATTGTGTCACCAATCCCATTATTCAAAGTAAATCATAGTTCCTGATCTACTTGAAAAAGGAACACTGTAAAACACCTATATAACAATCAAACCATGATTTTACAAGTATGCTCCCTGCGTTTGAGAAATATTGCTAGGCTCCACTGTTTTCTTACTGCAGAAGATATTGAGAAAATTGTGGATGCTTTACTCTCTGGATGTACAAACCACACACAAGTTGGTTAGATTACTGTAATTCTATACACTCTGGATGTACAAACCACACACTAAACACTTTGTAGTGCATCCAAAACACAGCGGCTAGAATTATCACTGGAAACAGAAAGTACGACCATATAAGCCCAATACTATCCTTACTCCACTGGCTTCCTGTTAAGTACAGGACCGATTTCAAAATTCTCTTTTTAACATATAAGGCACTCAAAGCCAAAGCACCATTATATCAAACGGAGATAATTAATACATATACTCCAAATTGTTACCTACAATCCCAGAATGCACGACTTCTTTCTGTTTCACGCATATATGTAGGAGGAAGACTATATAGTGAAATTTACATTCATTGTCTTAATCATAATCTGTTTATTCTGTAATGTTAGCATGCCCAGGAGGGGCTGGGAAATCAGTCAACCTTGGGTCCCCAGAGGTTTTTTTTTCTCCACATTGTGGAGGTTTTGGTTCCTCTCCTCCACTGTTGTCTGGCTTTATTTGTATTTAGTCCTATTGCTGTTATTCTGTAAGATCTGCAATTTCTTCTTTAAAGCACTTTGAGGCACAATGTTGAAAAAGGCACTGTATAAACATAAATAGAATTTAACTGAATTTTAGCATGACAATGTCAAACACAACTTACCTAATTATCAAACAATGACTGAATGAGGTATTTAAGTGACATGTACTTCATAATGAAAAACACGAGAGACCTACTCTTCATATTACACTTCCTTATGACTTGTACACAACAACAAACATCTAACAGTAAGCAAACAATGCAATTAACCCTCAAGACTTGTAACGCAAAAATAAACCATCCACCAAATAACAAAAAACTGAAGAATTCCCATATATCAGTCCCTATGGAACAATTTTTGTATAAAAGTATGTCTGTACATCTATGATAGATAATAAGTAATAAATTTAGTACTATTTTTTACATAACCTTTATTTTTATACAACATTAATTTAAAAATACTGCAAGTTTAAAAAGTGTTGTCTTTGCGTGTTCAAAATGATCTAATTATTCACCTCAGTTGAGTTATTTAAAAGTATATGACTTTTTTCAATTTCTTTAATCTGGATATTATTCAAAAATTCATTTACACACCTGGCCAATCCTCCAATTTTCCAGCATGTTATAGTTTACCAGATTTATGTGAGTTAAAAAAAAATGTGCATGCTGACGTCTTCCAAAAGAAATGTATGTAAAGAAAACAAATTGTGTGACATCTTGATGACTATTCGTTTTACGTAACGTTTATTTGGACAAAAGCAGGTGCTTTTATCCAAAATTACCTATGACATTACACATGCATATTATAGCACTGTTGGTTCTCTGCATTTAACCCTCCCCCTGGGCCAAGCAGCAGGCAGCCATGGACAGCACTTGGGGACCTAGCACTGAGCTCAAGGACACCTGGGGACTGGGGTGGGATTTGAACCAGGAGGCTTTTACATCCTAGCCTGACATTCTAACCTGACATTTCATTCAGTTCAGCTCAAATCAGTTTAATTTTACATAGTCCCTTACAAAACAGCATTATCTCAAGATTCCTCACAGGAAGCCTGAACAAACAAGAAACATATTTAAAATGGTTAAATTTTTTAGACATAATATTCTGTAATGGACTCTGATCAACAGACGTTGCTGTTTGATCCACAAATGATTGTATTCTGGTCTCTTTTTGTAAAGGATTGTATTAACGTGTAATTGGGCAGAAGAAGAGATTACAGATAATAGATGATGCATTACTGATGTATACTGATGTAATAAAGGTTAACATCTGGATTGTTTGAATAGTCAGTTATATTAATTGCAGTTGTAGTTCATCCAAAAACATTACAGCACACCATTCCTTCAATGATTGATCTTGAACAAGATGTAATTTTCTTCAATACCATGTCTTTATAAAGCATACTGTCAGAGTTCTAGTTGGTAGTGTAGGCTATGCCACACTGATTAATTGCCAGTGATTCAAAATCCTGTGAAGGATGATGACAACTTCAGCAGCAGAAGGGCATGGAGAAGCACTCAGTTCACTTCATGAGGTCACACTTGAGCAAATGTCCTGCTGCACAAGTTAAACTCCAAACTAGTTCTTGCTTTATAAGCACATCCAATGTGTGTGGGTGTTTGGACAACATGTGATAAAGTATAGAAGAACATACTGGTGTCTTCTCCAAGTGAAAATGGTGCACCAAGGCAAATGCAACAAGGATCCAGAGAATGGAAATCAAGTTTCTCTGCATTTGAGCTGCAGCTAAGATCACCGGTGTGGAAGTTTGGATTTCAATTCAGGACATTTCAACTGGTTCACCAAACCCATTTAAAGAAGGATTCTATAATATGTTTAATGCTGTGCATACTGTATAAACACTTAACCTGGTTTACTGCCATAACCTGATTTCCCCCAGTAATCAGGCTGGAGGTTATGCCTGCAAACACATTCATTTCTGGTCACAACTGATCCATTTTTATGATCTTCCTCTTCTAGAATAACCTCCACATAAAATTAGTACAAAATACTAAACTGTCACTACAACCATGTTATTATAGTTAATAAGGATTTTTTTTTTTAATCTATAATGTAAAGTGGGTTATTTCCTTTTTTAAGTTCCCCATAAAATTTCAAAATAATTGAAATAATAATGTCCATTTTAAAAGTTACGTAAACCATGTACACCTATTAATGGATCACTAAAAAAAAAAAACTACCGTCTATCTATGACCCAATGAGTGATTAAAAAAAGGACAGGGAACTGTGCACGCAAGCATACACTGGACACAGGGCTGCATCTGTGCAGCAAGCAAAGGACAGGAAACTGTGCACGCAAGCATACGCTGGACACAGGGCTGCATCTGTGCAGCAAGCAAAGGACAGGGAACTGTGCACGCAAGCATACGCTGAACACTGGGCTGCATCTGTGCAGCAAGCTGTGAGCAAGTAGCTTCAAAAAAACAAAACAAAAAAAAAAAGGAGAAGCCAAAGTTAAGTGCAAAACAGTGAGTGTAAATCCACTGCATCACTGTGTCAGCACTGACAGAAATAAAACAGGCATCTAAAAGCTTAGGTGTTTTTATTAACAGTCATGTCAAATGGGAACTGGCAAAAAAGACACCTACTTAACTCTTGCCTTTTTTGCCTATAGTGGAAGCTGGAAGCTGAAATGCTGTTTTTGACATGCCTCACCGTTGATTTGTCTTGTTGGCCTATATATTGGACTAGTACTGGTTTGTTGAATGGCGACTTTTTTGCAATAGACTGGATTTGATGACGATCATTTGTCAAATCAAGCGAAACATTTAAACTCTATATGATATTACTGAAATTGGTTTGAATGACATGCAAAGGTAAACTCAGCATTTGACTTTCTAAGACAACTAGAAAAGATAACGGCACTAGAAGATTTAGTAAGGCTATGTCATGGAACAAATATAATTTTCCACACCTGTACCACACAATATTAATTTCACAATTTTTCTATTATGTAATTAAATAATAACAGTATCGAGTATCCGATTGCACACATGGCTAACTGATTGTCAGTGTATACAACAGCAACCTAGCTGTTCTTCACTGAATTATGTGAATATATTAATGTAGGATTTAATATTAAATGCATATTCTCACCATATAACATTAAACAGACATGTGCTATGAAAAAATAAAGGTAACAGAACCTGTCAAATACAATTTTTTTTTTAATAATGCATCAGCTTATGTTCACAAAATCTGCCATTATGCAGCCATAGCTGAGTCAGATCAGCAGAAATCAGACATCCAGCATGCTACTCTGGCTACACACAGAACACGTGCACCAGCACGATGCATTCTACTCATCCCGTCACGTACAAAAGCCCTCTCTGTTCTCATCATGCTTCATTCATCATCACCACATTATTACAATATATACAACTGAAATTATACTGAGTGCACCATAATTGCGTAGTTTGTCATATTGTGACTAGCACCTCCAGAGTTGTAGGTTCAAATCCCACCCCGGCTTTGCGCATGAAAAGTTTTCATGTTCCACCTGTGTTTACGTTGGTTTTGTTTGCGTCGCCCACTTCCCTTTTATGTTTCAACAACTTATGCAAACCATACATGCCATGTGAAAGGGACTTTAAAACTGGCCCTTACTGGATAACTGAATGCATACATTTGTGTGATTTCTGTGCTTCACTGATACCCTGATTGAATAGGGTGGTGAATACTTTTGACTCAAGTTACGGACCACCGACCCCCCCCCCCCCCACACACACACACACACATATATCAAATAAGATCAGTAGAAAAAAGTATCTTTTCTACATTTCTACAAAAAAATACCTTTTTACTTGGTATAATATTCTTAACTGGTTATGAACAAGATATATGGATATTATATTAAAACTTAGTAGTGTATCTAAGTCAGTTCTATAGTTCTAAATCTATGTTTCGGAATATGCGTGCAATACACGCAAGCCCTAAAGGAATACAGACTTGTTTTTTCTGTGACAAACAGCAAACGTTAACTAAGTAAAAATGCATTTTTAATAATGAAACCTAAGACGAAAGATTTGACCACAGTCACTGATAAAAAAAAAACTAAACAAAAATGTTAAGCAGACAACTGGACAATTAGCAAGGGCCCTTTTCCATCGGTAACGTGTGAAGACTGAGACGACATCCATACACCAGCATTAAGCGTAGTAATCAAAGCGGATCATGGATGTAACACAAACACACTTTGGAGGTTTGGTAAATCACTGATATATTCAGCCAGCACTGAGCTTTTTTGTAGTTATGCCAGCTCTCTGGAGAAAAGACAAAGCGACATGTGAAGTAACTTAAACTACAAGTGCCTTCCTTAAAATGAACAAAAATTCGCAGACCTGTTGTTCTGCTTTCACTGTTAGTTTTTGGAGTACTTTAACAAATAAGAATTCACTAAGATTTGCTTTATGAAAGTTATCATTATGCGATTTTTAATACCCATCAAGTATGTCTGTTATTTTTTGTTTTGAGAAATGTAATAAAAGCTGTGTAAAACGCTTATTCTGAAAGAACTTGTGGTTTCGGTGTGTGCAAGCAATGCAGGATATTCTACATTGAAAATACTACTCATTCAAATGTTCTTTGATGTGTGCAATGCATATTTACCTTTTATCGTCTGTCTAAAGTAAAAATGGCAACTGCTAATGTGTTAAACTAAGTTAAAGATTTCATATGACTAAACAACAACAACAACTAACAATATTTAAATGAATAAAATGTTACTAAAACTTAAATGCAATTTAGTCAGAAGACTATGACTGAAACCAATTCAAAATTTGATGTCAAAATGAACACTGGTACACATGCATTATATCTTCCTGCGTCCACGCCCGAACATTTGTGTCCACATTAGTGGACATTTTCATTAGGCATCTCCTCTTCTACTAACTTGACCAATACTTCTAACACCCGATGCACTCAAAAAACAAAGTGTCAAAATGTAAAAATGGAAGAAAATCCCAAAACAAAAACAACTGCAATACAATTTCTTTTTTTGGTTCTCGGGACATCTGCAGTGGGTTACCGCCTTGTCCATGGTACCCTTTCCTCTCACCCAATGCTTTTTGAGACAGGCTCCAGGCCACCTCCAGCCTTGAACAGGCTAAGCGGTTGGGTAAAGGGTGGCTAGCTGGATGGGCACTCGGGAGGACAGGACACAAGGAGCACAAAGCAGGCCTACCTGAGCTTCCTCAGGCACCGTACTGTGAAGGATCGGACATTGCTGTCTGGGAAGCTGTAGTCCAGCAGCTCCAAGGCGTGCAGTGCTGGCAGGTCGGGCCACGTTTGCAGTAGACTGACCATCTAAAGACAGCGATCGACTCCATGTAAACATGCTCAGGAGGCAGACTGTACTCTAATCTCAGTTCACATTCTTTTACTTTACACAATCATATACAAAGGCCACCCTAACTTGGATTTGTTTTGCTTGAAATTTACTGTCGCTTAAAAAAAGATGTAAAGCCTGTAACTTAGTTGCCAGTATGAATTATTATTAATATATGTATGCTGGCTTGAGGCTGAGTTAACGCTGCGCAAAAAAAAGCAGTGCTGTCAGAGTCACAGAAGCAGAAGCGTGACGAGCAGGAAAGGCGTCGAGGTCACACCTGTGTCACGTCGTCATGCTTGTTCCACTTGGTGACCAGCAGCAGCTTGGACAGGCTCTCCGGGTACTTGTCTTGGAGCTCGTAACGCAGTTTCCACAGTAGCTCCTTATCATCCTCAAAAATCTCTGTATAGTTCTTGTTTCCTACTATTTCACTCAGTTTAATATGCTGCAAAAGAGTGTCCATCTGTATTAATTTCTTTAAGAACGTGTTATTTTCTTTACAAAACATATGTAAGTAAATGCATGATGGTATCGTAGCTCTTACTTTTTTTTTTAATCAAAAGTAAAATAAGTAGTTTCAATGTTTGTTTAAAAAATAGTTTTCATAAAAATTAGATTTTAAAAACAGCTGTTTTTAAAATCATTTGAAAATATTAGAAACATTAGAAGATGAAAAAAACTTTTTCTGTCACAGCTGAGGCTGCTAGTGGCCATCTCATTTCTTCAAGCATTGCCCTGCCCTGTAATTTGGAGTGCTAACTGGTTTCCCCTGTAGCACCTTTCCTTACGTTTGGTATTTAAGTTCGGTTTCCCTCATGTCCTTTGTGGGTTCTGCTGTTCTATGGTGTTCATAGTGGATGTGTCCTTGTGTTTGGTCCTTTCAATAAATGTAATTGTTTGAACCTGCAGTTAGACAAGCTACTTTAATTTTAATCTTAGTCTGATACCAACTCATACACACAAAAATGTGTCAGCAAGGAGAGCACCTAGACTTATTGTCTCCTACTTCAAGATCGGCCTGTATGGATATTACATTGGGACGATACAGTCCTCTAATTTTCACAAGTGCATCGTACTGAAGAAAAACACCTGTTTCATGCAAAACCCTCACCTCCTCCTTCGTGCCCACTGCTTTCCTTCCATTTATCTCAAAATCGTTCACCTGAAAAAAAACAAAATGTTTCTTAGGTATTCTGTCATGAATGTTTTTTTTTTTTGCTGTACTCATTCATTACACTGCTGCAATACAAAAAAAATGCTATTTACAACCTTAAACATTCACAACAGCTGTCATGATGATTAAAAACATTAACTAGAAGGAATATTCATAATTATGATTAATCTTATAATTTTTACTCAAGCACAGACAACACAGTCAATAATCTCATTCACTCCCCAACATTTATCTTTGATATGAATCTCAGACAACAGAGAGCACATGACAAGGTACAGTATGGAAACGGTACCAACTCGGTGCAGGGTGCACACACAAACACGCACACACATACACACATTTCACTAAAAAACCAGATTACAAACCACAACTCTGGAGGTGTTAGACAAAAGTGATTTCCACATTGGCATTTCTTTAAAGACTGATAAAATGAAATTCTACACACTTTTCATTACTCTGACTCTGCTAAACCTTGTCAGACAAGACAGTGCCCTGTGTTTTCAAACCATCGTTTCATAATGACTTGAAAAATATATGACTTTATATTTTAGTCAGTCAGTCAGTCATCTTCTATACCGCTTCATCCAATTCAGGGTCGCGGGAAGCCCGGAGCCCATCCCAGGAGACATAGGGCGCAGGGCAGGGGCTCCAACCCACCAGACTTTATATTTTATACCACCATAATGTACTGAACTGAATGTCGCTTTATATCTTACTAAATTATACAAAATCAGAAAAGATGTATTAGTATGTTTTCCACAAATAGTTCTGGTTAAAAAACTATTTAATAAAATGTTTTGAGTCCAAATGTAAAAACACACACACACACACACACACACAAACACACATTTTATATATATATATATATATATATATATATATTTATTTTATTTTATTTTTTAACACAATGCTAGTAAAAGTAAATACAACAGGAAACTGATTTATAAGAAGATGGTCTTTACAGATGTTTATATAATTGTTAGGAAAATGGTACAATAGGATAGTACAACTATGAAGTCAGTCGTTTGGGGGAAGAAGGGCAGTAAAAAGGCAGTGACCTTGCCAAAAGAAGGGTAGTAGACGGGATGGGGTCTGACATTTGGAAAGCGAATGAGAAGCCCAGCCGAACTGTCAGTGTCGGGGTTGATCTCTACAGTACCCATCGGGTTCAGCAGGTCACTTTTATCATCTGAAAACACACAGACTCATTATGAACCTTGCAGTCATTGCACTGTTCCCTTTTCTGAGTACATACAAACTACTCACCCAACTGCTACTGAAACAAACTACCATTTCAAAACTGTGAAATAAAAAACACAAAGTGTACCCTTAAAAAAAAGCAGTACTCCTTTGGTCACCTGTACATTTCTGTGTTTTCATTTTAAACAATCACTTTAAATGTTAATTAAATAACTGCAAAATGTTGTATAGATTTTTGTCTCTGACAATATTTTACACACAAAATTTACAACTATATAATAATAAAGAACTAATGTAAATCTTATTAATACAAAACTTGGTTTCTTTAAATAACTTTTCAGTTAATGCAATACTATTGAGATATTAAGAGTAGACATATAAAGAAAGACTTTTTATCCAATTAAATTGTTATATTTGTTTCTCTCATGCATATAATATTATCTAAATTGTTTCATGTTGGGGTCTCTTAGCAAAGTAAAACAAAGTAAACAATGACTATGTAGAGCAGGGGTCGCAAACCCGTGGCTCTGGATCTGCATGTGGCTCTTCCACCCCTCTGCTGTGGCATTCCCTGTAATGGGGGGGTGGGCAAAAATGGCTCTTTTGATAGTGAAGGTTGCAGATCCCTGATGTACAGTAACATGAAGAAAAAAATTCCCCAAAATATATTTGTCGTTTTTGAAATTGGATTTCAACAAAATTATTCTCCTCAGTCATTTAAAAAATGAACGGAAGTTGGTCTATTTTTAACAAAAAGTTGAATGACTGCTTAAAGTTCCAGTTTCACATGGGCAGAGCAGTGGCATTGGTGCAACCCTAATGAAATTTATCCTTGGCAGGTTAAAGACATCTTGGAGTCAGCGAACACTGAAGTGTAAGAACACTGGTCTTAGCACGTTACCTGGGACTGATGGCCAACTGGACAGATTGTATTCGCCTGTCTTTAGCTGGTGTTTGTAATCAAACACCATGGTGTTCACCCAAGACAAAGGGCAATCCTAGTGTGAGAAAAATAATTTGCACACAAGTTAATGTTTCATGCCTCAATTAATTCAAGCATTTTGAAAACAACTGCAAAAAACTGTAAAAAGCCAAATTAAATTCCAATAAATTTTGGAGAATGGATTTACGTGATCTGACAACATCAAGATAAACTGTTACCCAAACATGGACAAACTACTTCAAACAGTTGAGGACATTTACATTAATTCATTTACCTGACTCTTTTGTCCAAAGGAGACCTGCTGTTTATCTTGCAATGATTTCATAAACTGCATTGCACTTACCCCCCCGTGTCAATGTCTTATGTATCAACAGTTTGTTGTTCATGTTTACATATGTTTACAAAAACTTTCAGACACTATGCTAACCACAGTGGCTTCAGATCCTCATCTTTGGAGATTTAGAGGAACACACACTTAATTTTCAGCTACCATAAAACAGACACATAAGCTTTTCAAAATTCTGCTTACATGTACACATTCTCAAAGGGCAAAGGATAAATTATCTTGATTTAATATGAAAAGATTTAATTTTAAGGGTCATCTGATCTTAAGGTTATATTGTTACTTCTCAGAGGCAATTAAATAATATTTAAAAGGCCCGTTTTTGGTCCTAGCTCGAGTGATACTGTCATAAAACAGCATTTATTCTGTACATGAAGAGATTGCTGTATGTATTGTACATATAGTGAGACACAACTCTCAGTTCCTCCAATCTATCATTTTTCAATTTCTGCTCAGCATCTACATATCAGACTTTTACACTTATCTGGAAACAGAAGCAACACCTGATTCCAGTACTCATTGCTGGAATGAACATGAACTTACAACAATTAAACCATAAGCATTGCTCTCATGACCAAAACACAAACAAACATTGTGATGTTCAACACCCAGCAGGTATATTAAGCACTTTTTCTCCCTACCACAGATTTATAAATGGACATGCTGGGGTTTTCCACTCTCCATATTTAATATCGCCCTGAGACCAGTCCTATGCATTTCTGTCCACTGTAGGGGACATTTTGTTTTGCATCCCTTCTTTGACTGACTTCACGCTTCTACATTTGGTGTAGGTGTACTCTAAAAAGACATTCTGGGCTTTCCAATGATACCTCATTTGTTTGGGAGGAATGCTGACAACTTTTCCTTTCTCTAAAAAAAAGGCTTAAAAATTGCTATATGTTTTCTTTCCTTGGGTCTCAGAGGGATATTACAGGTACATTTTTATTCCAGTCTTGAGTACATATACATGGTTTAATACGTGAATCCTGCTTGTGTTTTCTCTGTGATTTAGTAAAGTGTGTTTTATCAACTCACAGCCTTCTTGTTCTTCTTCTTGGTGGACCGCGGTTTTTTGCTCTTCTCAATCACTGCATACAGAGCGAAACACAGACGGGCCATACGCGGCAGGTCACAGATGTTGATGTCGAACTCGAGCCTCTGATCCCACACAGGCTCTGAAGAGACGCTAACTTCATTGCTAGTGACCACTTTACACAGTAGCTCCGCACCGTGGAAAAGACCCACTTGGACCACAAGCTGAAGAATGGAGACAGTGTTCATCAGCATTTCCAATAACTGACACAGTTGTCATGCTCAAAGCCTATAATTCAGCCTACACAAAGTCCTGGGAAAAACTCAGACGGGTGCTGCTGAAAAAGACATAATCCAGTTAATGAGTGTTACATTGTGTGAATCAGAGTCAGCCCTGACCAATTTGGTACCCTAGGCAAGATTTTAGCTGGTGCCCCCTACACTGCAACCAATTCCACCACCAGTCTCTGCGCCTGGAATGTTAAGGGTCATTGGAAGGCTGGAGCCCATCCCAGGAGGCACAGGGCAGGACACCAACCCACCACAGGGCGCGCACACACACACACACACACACACACACACACACACACACACTATGGTCAATTTGGAGACATCAATCAACCTAACCCACATGTCTTTGGACTGTGGGAGGAAACTGAAGAACCGGGAGAAAACCCACAAAGGACAGGAAGAACATGTAAACTCCATGCACACAGACCAAAGGCGGGAACTGAGCCCCAGGCTTGGAGGTGCGAGGCGACAGTGCTAACAAACACACCACCGTGTCACCGCTGTGAAAAACAATTGAACACCAACCCTTCCCAATATAAAACCTAATTACAATACAAGGAAATGTTGAAATATCATAGCTATAAAACTGAATTTCTGTATTTTGGGTGACTCTGCCCCTAGGAACATACTCTGTTTCCTTTGTCCTAATTATGAATTGTTTCTCCAAAGCAGACACATTTTCAGTCTGACACCAAGTCTCTAAGTACAAAAAATATTCCTACAGAGAACAACTGCCAAAGTTCTGCCCTTTTCTAAGAATCATAGCCCTAACTGTGGGTGTGAAAGCCCAGTCCCACACTTCCTGTTTTGCGCAGTTTCACCAAACCGCTTCCGATGAATTATGGGAAATATGTGGTCAATGTCATGACTATATTATTTGACAGTTTATCTTGTGCTACGTATCACTCGAAACGCAAAATATCAGTAAACAAGTTGACGTTGCGTGTATATTAGCACCAGATACTTTTACCTTCATGCCTTCGTCAGCATTGACCCGGCTGCCTTGCACCAGATGGATAATAAAAGGCTCCTGAATGGACCAAAGTGACGATGTTGTTTGCTGTTTATAAAAACATTAAAAAAATTTTACCATCTCACACCCCAATCATATTTTTGTTCTTTGTATTTACAGTATAAAGTTAATTTAATTTCAAATAAATCAGTCCTCCTTTTTTGGAAAATGAAATGCACTTAGTGATATGCATTTACATTTATACCTAACACATCTAACAGAAAGTAAAGTTAATTCCTTTTCTTAAACGTGGCTGACGGATTTGAAAACTGCTCACTGAGGAAACTCAGGAATGCAGATCCTGTCCAAAGTCCTTTGTAGGTCTCATGACTTACATGTAACTCAACTGTACATTACATGTCATTGATTTTTAAATGAAATATTACAGTTTTACAACAAGCTGGTCACTCACCTTTTTCAAGGGGAGTGGGGGAGGTTTAGAGGGGGTTCGGTTTTTGGAGACCTGGCTGTTCATGCAGCCATGCTCTTCTTGATACTTGATGACAGTAGAATAGTGGACCATAGTCAGGTGTGGGGTGAGACCATTGTGCATGCAGGCAAAAATGTACTGGAGACAAAGAGAGTTGCCATTGTCACTGTTCTGCGATAACAATAAGAGAAGGTCATACCCGCTGTTATGTAGACATTTCTTTTAAGGGCACTGTTATAACTGAAGCTCATGAATTATGAAACTCTCGGCCAGCAAGAAGCATGCTTGGTAATCACACTAAAATGTACGGAGAGAAACACAGGCAGAAAGATAAATAAATCAACAGAATAGTAATATTCTACATGAGGGTAATTGTGTACAATTTTAGGCCAAAGTAATACTTCTAGAGCCGCGTTATACACTAACACTGCTGCAAAAAGTGTGATGATGGTGTACAGTAAAGTTAAAACAGGGGCACTGAGCATAACCACTGCTATTAATGTAAGGACAAGTTAGCAGTGCTAAACACGTTACAAGTTACGTGCAGAGCACGTCTATTTGAAGACAAAATGTGCAAATTATGAAGTTTTTAAAACCTTTAAAACAAGAAGTTCAAGTTTTTAAAATCCTTTAAAAACAACAAGCTTGTTACTAAAAACCTTAACGTTCTTCTACGTTCAATTAAAAAATCGAAAAATTAATTTCCCATTAACTATGACTTATAAAAACAAAATTCAGTCATTATCAGAGTTTCCATTTGACATATTGGACACAAAATAATTTAATGCTTAAACATGGGTGAAATATGGAGAGCCAAAAGTCGTACACAGCTGCTTTTAAGATGAACGTAATTGCACTGGCTGAGGAAAAAGGAAAACATTTTGCTGCAAAAGTTTTCAATGTTCACCGTCTGCGAGTTTGAGATTGGTGCTAAAGCAAGACACGATTAGAAAACGCGCCTAAATCTGAGGGAAAAAAGTCAGGAACTGGTCGGCCAGTGAAATATGAAGATATTGAAACAGCTCTAATGAACTGGTTTGAGGAAAATACAATTTAAACATGGCGAGTCATTAATTGTCATCGCTTTTACGAAAACGCTATAAACACGAGACATGCCGAGTGAATTGTGCATAATTCGATAAGAACGGCTCAGATTTTTAAGACCTTATTATTGTACTCGATTAACTTCATTGTCACATGAAACTCAAGGTCTTTACTTGTAGACGATGCGTATAATTCACTGCATTGACACATTCATTCTCCATAAATCCACACTTCTACGCATTGACTTGAGTTTCTAAGTCACCGCTTTAATCGCGTAGAAGGGGTGCACTTTACTGTGTCCCGTACTGTACTATCGAGTGGGAGCGTTAATTATGAGAAATACTGTATGTCACCGCTTTAATCGCGTAGAAGGGGTGCACTTTACTGTGTCCCGTACTGTACTATCGAGTGGGAGCGTTAATTATGAGAAATACTGTATGTCACCGCTTTAAT
>JABJVR010018390.1:24347-40332 GCA_025773905.1 Chitala chitala | reverse complement strand
CCCCCTTCACAGCCCCCCCCCCCAGACAGACACAGCACTTTCATTAAGTTCAGTGTATCAGCACCGGATCTGCAGCATCACGCTTATTGCTTTTCAGAGTGCTGACTTTGGGGGGGGGAGCACAGGAGTGACGATTTAACCTCTGTTACACCCGTCTTTAGTGCTAACCCCCCCAGTATGCAGGATTAGAGAGACAAGTGACATGGAAGCCCAGGGGGAAGTTTCCAATGATGATGATGATGATGACGATGATGATGCAGATGAGCGAACCCCCCCCCACACACACACCTTTATTTGCCCTGGCGGGAGGCTGGTCCAGGTTTGCGGGTGTGTATCAAACATTTTTGCCCTACTTTAACAGGCCGTGTGTTTTTGTCCTTGAAAACCAAGGTCAGACTGCTGCGTCGAAACACGCCCGCTGTTTATGGTGTTTCCTGGTGAAAAACGTTGTTGTGAATTTAACTGCAAGTACGCTGTGCGTTTCAGGGACGCACAGATTGTGGAACCCTTAGCCTGACGCTACCACGGCAACCCTGCATGCACACAGATAAAGGGTCAGAGGTGAAGGATTAGGACTCGCAGGACAAGGGGCAGAAAGTCAAAGTGGGATGAGAAAAATCAGGTGGTGGGTGAAATAAGACAGCACCATCGGCCGGGGGGTTGGGGGGGGCAGCCAAGAATATTAGCATCACAGCTGCCTTTATGCATTTTTTTTCCTTTAATGTAACTGCCAGTTACAGACACACTTCACAGATTTGTGGAAGCAAAGAAAAGTGCCCCCCAGCCCCCGTATTCCCACAATCCCCTGCAGGCATTCCTCTTGTCCTCTTTAGCTGTTCTTTCTGCAAGTTCATTGAAAGGGAGAAGTGGTGCGCCCCTTATGGAGGGTCGCCCAGCGGATCGGCGGTGTGGAGGAGGGGTTCTGAAACACGGATGATGAAAGAACAGACTGTGGGTTTTTAAAGAGCTGGGATGTGGGATCAATCGGGGGGCTCTTGATGGAGATGGAGGGGAGGACAGGTCCTACACGGGGGCATCAGCACCAGACACGTTTCAGAGTCAAAGTCAGTCCTGTGAGCAGCTTCGCCCAGGAAAGGGAATCGGATGTGAAGAGTGTAGGACAAGAGGGGAGATACAGGACCGTCCATCTGTGTGCGTGCGTGCGTGCGCGTCCTGTAATACGCTTTTGTGCCTCCAGAGGCTGTGTGTCGAGTCCGTTAATGTGCTCCTGTGAATCACTTTGAATAATTATTTTAAAATATAAATAAAACCTTTCACTGATTCTTATACTGGAGCACTTAATTAATTTGACCTGTGTTGCCAGGCAACACTGAACCGATAAGTACACAAAGGTTCCATCAAGAAAAACTCAACGAAAGTGTTTGTCGATCTGAAGGAACAGGGTGGGACAGAGCGAAGGTGTGTGTGTGTGTGTGAGTGTGTGGCAGGGGAACCAACGTGTCATTAGCCTGTTGTGTAGAGGACAGGATCCAAGCACAGGCAGCAGTGCCAGAACAGCCAAAGGCACCAGAAAGACAACATGTTGGAAGACGCGGCTTTCGTAGTGTTCTGCTGCTGAGGGAGGATGGAGACACTGCAGTGACGGAGCAGGAGACACTCCTGTAGATCTTCCTGAGGACTCCCGTCCCCATGACGACCCCCAAAAGCCTGACAGAATGGGAACTCCTGGCCTAAGGATTTTCTTTTTCAAAAGGGTGTGAGGAGTTGCAATCAGTGTCTCTGATATCATAACAGCCAAAACGGCACATTCAGATGGATGGTGAAGACCACAGTGCATTGTAGTCTGTTTTCATTGCAGTTAATTTTTATAGAGTATATTCTGTAGTAGACATCAGTACCAATAGGGGTATAGTGACGTTTCTTAAACTCATACCCATTTGTTTTATTGGATGACAGGTCTTGTCCCAGGGTGGGTTGTCTTAGAGCCAGTACTTTAACCACTTCTCCCTCTGGTGGCGGTGGCATGGGCAGGGCTGCGTGGCTGAGGTAGAGATGAGACGAATGTGATATTTCTTTGAGAGCTGGACAGGCCACCTACCACCTCGAGTATTATGGCTTGCCTGCAGGTCAGTGCAGGTATTGTGGCTCACGTACAGTTCGGGTTCTGGGTTGCACTGTAACTGGGTTGTGTTTTCTTATGTGCTGGTATGACATGTCACCTTTGCCCCTGTGACATTCTGTGCACACATAGGAGCCGACCCACTCAGAGCTGGGTCCAACACAGGGGCCGACCCGCTCACAGCTGGGTCCAGCACAGGGGCCGACCCGCTCAGAGCTGGGTCCAGCACACGAGATTTTTGTAGAGCTGAGTGTGCAAGGCTAAGGCCGGTGTCTCTGTCAGCTCTGGCAGCAGATATGCATAGGGCAGTCGTAAATATTTAAAGGCATTCTGTAGAGTGTTTTCTGCAAGTGAAGAATGACTTCGCCACGGGCCGTGGACGGCTGGTGGATGTTCAGCAGTCCCTCCGTCAGAGCTGTTTATAAAGTTAGTGTGTGCAACAATATGAGTAATGCATGTGTGCGTGTGTGTGTGTGTGTGTATGTATATATGTTCACAAAGAAATTGTGGATGTGAACAATACAGGCAGAACATGTACATGTGTGAAGTGGAGAATCTGTGGGTATTCTGATCTTACCTCACAGTAACCATGTTTAGAAGTTTGTGTGTGTGTGTGTGTGTGTGTGTGTGTGAGCGAGAGAGAGAGAAAGAGAAAGAAAGAGCGAGAGAGGGAGAGAGAGGGAGAGGGGGGAGAGAGAGATGATAGGAGGGAGAGAGAGAGAGAGGGGAGAGGAGGGGACCAGATTGAGGACACAGAAGTGAGGGAAGAAAGGAAAGAGTAAACAGGCAAGCAGAGACAGAGTAGTGTGATCTTTCACAGAGGGTGACAGAGGGCACTCTGAGAGGAGTGTGTGTGCACCTGGGGCTGGGGAATACAGCCAGGGGAGGACCCTCGCTATCACAGGCACAGAGAGCCACGCATCTGGAGGAGGTCCCCGTCTGTTCAGTGTTCCAGCAGGAAGTCCAGTGCTGCAGCTCGCGTAGAGGACAGAGGAAGACGCCGGCCAGCACGCACACACCCTCACAAGGCAAAACAGCGCGCACACACTCACGCACAGTAACGCAGCACCCTTGCACTCAAAAATATAAAAGCCGATATATTTTGCACACTCATGCAAAATAAGGCAACACACACGTGCTACAGGACATAACAAACAATACACACACGCGCGCTCCGTGACACACAGGTGCTCCTCACCTCCAGCTGGACACCATGGGGACCGTGAGTGAACTCTGTGCGTCCAGCTTCCAGGCGTTCTTGTGTCCGACAGCACACGGCATCACGCCAGGTGGGTCTATCAGCCTAGCTGCTCAGACAGACGGATTCCACAGGTGTGTGTGTGTGTGTGTGTGTGTGTGTGTGTTTTTAGACCTTTCTGTATATGTGAAGACAGTTTCACACTTTATCTGTTTGTGCGTGTTGCTGTCTTGATGTGTAACACGTCTGAGAGAGCATCTCTCTCTCTCTTGCTCTCTCCCTCTCCCTCTCTCCCTCCCTCCCTCTCTCTCTCTCTCTCTCTCTCTTTCTCTGTACAGACATGTGCCGCACTTTCTTCCAGTAATGTTATGTCACAGGTGATATATGGAGCTTTATTTATAGCCTTTTCTGGCACACCTTGTGGGGCATCACCTGGAGCAACTCTGTTACGTAGCTTACAGCTGCGTGTGTAGGTGGACGCTTCCTAAATCGGGCTAGTCGAAAGTCACTGTCCCTCCCAGGGACTGAGTCCGTAGGTGCCATAGCCCTGTGAGACGTTATCTCTAGGAAGAAGGCCATTGGCTCTACTTCAGAGTTGTGTTGGGGGTGGGACACTGAAGCTTTATGGAGTGTGATGACAGCAGAGCAAATACCTTGCGTGGAGACACTAAAGGTTTAGCACTGCCCACATGCTTGTCATCCTTCCTGGAGGAGACCTCTTCTCCTGCCCATGTCTGTTTCCTGTTTGGACAAAGAACAGAGCAAATCAGTCATGACTGGACCTGTGCGTGCGTGTGTGTGTGTGTGTGTGTGTGTGTGTGTGTGTGTGTGTGTGTGTGTGTGATGGGTGGGGACAGGTTTCAGGGGCTGCTGGCTCCTGCTGAACCCCCGTTGTCCAGCTTGCAGAGCTCAGCTGTCTGAGCTTTAATCGGCTTCACCGGGGATCCCCGTTACTCTAATTCGTACAGGTCTGAGAGTGCAGCCCAAGGTCATGTTTACTTCTGTCGTCAGATTTACACCCGGAGTCGTGCTGTCCGTGCGTGACTCTCATTCGGTGTATCCGTGATGCCCTCTTTCAGCTAAAATGGGCCCCGGGATAAAAATCAACATTTAATTTTGTGTGATGTCCTCAGTTGTGGAAACAGAGCGGAGCATCTGCTAAGCCACAGGGCAGACTATCCGCAGTGCCGTGGGTATGCTGCAACTTGGGCTGAAACACATAACAGTGGGCACACACACACACACACACACACACACACACAACAAGGGCAGACAGCAGTGGATTGAGCTTGTTTTTTAGCAGGTGAACTGGGGTAGGACTTGGAAGGGGTGGAGGTTGTGAGTGGAGGGTCTGTGGGGAGGGTGTGGGTGGAGGGTTTGTAGGGGGAGGGTCTGCAGGGAGGGTGTGGGTGGAGGGTCTGTGGGGAGGGTGTGGGTAGAGGGTGTGGGTGGAGGGTGTGGTGTTCACAGCTGGGTTTCGTTGGAGCCGTGAGTGAGCAGAGACGTACTCGTCCCCCAGTGAGTGAATCCCAGGCTTTTTGTTTTTAACTGTCACCCCACCTGCTCTACCCCTCAGTTCATACAGTCTGTCAGCCCCCCCCCTTTTTTCCCTGGCAGATTGCAGTTAGAGAGAGTCATTCATGGTCGATGTGAAACAGGTGGCATTCACATCACAGCTTGTTGTCCCTGACAGGTGGTGAATTGGATGCCACGCTCTTGTGTCTTCCCGGGTGAAGTGAATGCCACACTGTTGTGTCTTCCCGGGTGAAGTGGATGCCACACTGTTGTGTCTTCCCGGGTGAAGTGGATGCCACACTGTTGTGTCTTCCCGGGTGAATTGGATGCCACACTCTTGTGTCTTCCCGGGTGAAGTGAATGCCACACTCTTGTGTCTTCCCGGGTGAAGTGGATGCCACACTGTTGTGTCTTCCCGGGTGAATTGGATGCCACGCTCTTGTGTCTTCCCAGGTGAAGTGAATGCCACACTCTTGTGTCTTCCTGGGTGAAGTAGATGCCACACTCTTGTGTCTTCCCGGGTGAAGTGGATGGCACACTCTTGTGTCTTTGAACCACAGAGGAATGGGTCAAATATGGACATATGTGTTAAAGGGACACAAAGTGCAATGAAAGGGGGGTGGGAAGATAACTGACTGTTCTATGCACTGGTGGGGGTGGGGTATTATGACAGTCCTGCCTCCCGAAATCTGGACATCAGTGCTCAAAAGCCCGCTGTCTCAAGTCAGCGATGTTGCGATATGGATTGCAGTAATAACGCAGCCCCGTGATTGGGGCGTGTGGCCCCCTGCCACCATTCATTAATGCAGCCTTGCAGCTGCACGACTGTGCTCATATGCAAGATGAATGCAATTTAAAAACCCAAAACCTTCAACAGTATCACCCCCTGCACTTGCCACCTCCTTCACATGCTGATCAGGACGTTTCTTCAGAAGCTGTAAAAACGTGTGTTCCTGTCTTACCTGATAGTACCGGCTCAGTCTGACAGCTGAGCTGGACACAGGACAGCCCTGGCTCTGCACGCAACAGATCCCTGTGGAGCTGCATCTGTGGCTCTGCATGTGACGGATCTTTATATACTTTACATGAAACTTCCCTTCAGAACATGTTACAGGATGTAGACCTCTGACCTGGAATAGTGTAGTCAGGTAGGATCTCAGCAGGACTTGTTCCATGTTAGGTGCTTGTAGCCCCTGTGGCAACGCTGTTCAGATATTACCGCAATATTTAAGTTTGGTGATATGTGGTGCTCTTGTGGTGATGTAATCTGCAAGCACTGGAAAATGTGATTAACAGAAATGTAAATAAAGGTTTTGTTTTTGCCCTTCCTCTTGGAGCAGAGAAACGTGGAGTACACGTGTAATTTTGCCTTTATGTATCTGGTTATGTTTACCCTTATAGCAGAGTTGGCATCACATGTTCATGTGTAGGTCCTTCGGACAAAACATTTTGTGCTGCTGATGACATGTTCTGTGTAACGGCCTCCAAAGAAGGTTGAGGGGGTTAAATGTTCACTCCCACCCTGCAATGAAGAGACATAAAGAACACAAGTAGAACCGATGACTTTGGTTCTGTTTTGAAGAACCCAAAGTTCGGTACCTGGTGCGGTGGAGGCACGCCCTAAGAGGTCTTCCAGCTTTTGGTGCTTTTGCTCAGTGCTTACTGCAGAAGGCAAAACAAATTAGGCAATAAATGAACACGTGTGTATTAAGCCCTAAACACAGGAAATGTGAAGGACGACTTCTCATGCACGTGGCTGAAAACATGAGAAACTTTTGTGTGTCATAATCAGAAAATACAAAGAAGTGGAGTGTGGTTCACACTCCGGTAGAGTCACAAACATAATTAGCTTTTCTACTTTAAAAGCATGTGTGGTTTATTCATTTTTAACAAAAACTAATGATGGCTTTAGTGATTCTTTATTGTTACATTTCCCATCAAATTAGATTTGTACTGTTGTGGTCGAGCTCTCTGGTTCCCTGCTGCTAGTAACTAAAAAAAAAAAAAAACATATAATCTTCACGATTGTAGAGAATGATTTTTTAATTAAATTTGTATGTTTTTTGCACTGCCTTTCTATCTTCCGGTATAATTCTCAGTTACTTTAAAATGATACGTTGACTTCTGCAGGCAACTGACTTTGCTTCACGTATACTGGTTCCACTTGTCATGCTAATAGAGTGGTTTCGAAATGGGGGGAACAAAAGGGTGACTGAGAGGTGTGGAAAGACAAGGGGGGGAGAAATCACAGCAGAGGTATACAAGAGAAAGCAGGTGTATGGAGAACTGAGAATCAGTCACATGGTGGAGAGGTTCTGCTAGGAGTTCCCATATCTTCTGGTCCTGTTAAAATCCACTCAGAATTCTGTTTGTACCGCTGCCAGCAGAGATGGATATGCAGTCATAGTTCATCATTGTTGGTCCATTGGGTTCTTCCCATATGATCCCTTATTCACAGGTCTTTCTTCTATGTCCTACAGTTTGCCAGTGAAGCTGATGGGACACCAGACTTCAGAAATCCTGGACAAACAGGTGGCTGAATGTATATAGGGCCCCACTGCGAAGGATCACTGGTGTTAGACCACACAGCGTCATTTAGGACAATACAGGCTCCACTGTGAAGGATCACTGTATCAGACCATACAAGGTCATCTAGGACAATACAGGCTCCACTGTGAAGGATCACTGTATCAGACCATACAAGGTCATCTAGGACAATACAGGCTCCACTGTGAAGGATCACTGGTGTAAAACTAGGTTCTAGTTTCACAATTTGATGGAATTCTCACGAACCCATCTCTCCACACTGGCAACGCTGACACGTGATCGTGTTGCGATCTGTTGACCTGCTGGTATAAGTTAAGCTTTCTTATTATTATGCTTTTCAGACATTGGGGAAGAGCTTAAAAAAAAGTAGCCACAGTTAGGCACTCAGCTCCCACAGCGACTCTGTTCACCGTGAAACTTAAGTGAACCAACAATTGTACTGTTGCTGTTGGAAACTGATTTTATAATGGAGATCAGCTCACATGAGGTCTGGAACACGTCTGTGCACAACATACCATGCATTTGAGCTCCTACACTTTGGCTTTGGAGACCACATCTCCCCCCAGCCCCCATCTGGACGGGGGAGGGATACAAAGATACGTGGACAGCTGTCTCCCATAGGAACTAATGTTAAACTCCACTTCCTTAAGATGGAAGAGAATGCCAACTAAAATTAAACATTTTAATTACTGTTTGTAATAGTGATAGGGACGATGTCTGCATTTGTGTGTTGCTGTGCACATGCATGAGTGTGTTTCGAAATGGACCTCCAGTCAGCATGGGGGCACTGGTTCTCCGTCCTGTGCGCAGACAGATGTTTCTCATGGATCCTGCTCTCTCTTCCTCTCCCTCACCATGGTGGTCACCCTGCCTCTGCTATCTCTACAGTGGCTTGTCTTTCATACTGCAGGATCTACTATTTTTATTTTTCTAAAGGAGGGGATTAGGGTTTAGGTTGAGCTCCTTTCAAAGTGTGATGCAGCCCAGGGAAGTCCCCCCGACTGACAGTTTTTCCCCCCCAAATGTCAAAGCATGCTGGCAAACTCTGCTCCAGCACTGACCGCATGTCCCAAAACTATCCAACGACTCGTGACTCAAAAACCCACAATGTGAAGCACAGTAGAGATGCAGACTACTTGCTGCTTTAAATGACACTGTGGAGTGTGTAGGACATGCAAGAACCTTCTCAAGGACCTGCATCAAACCAGGTGTGTGGAACTTGTCAAGTATGTGCAAGCAGGCCGATTGTACCCTGAAGTGCAGATCATGTTGCCACGTTAGCACTCTGACAGCTGTGCGGGACACAATGCTCTGAAGAGAAGGTTCATGAGAGCCGACAGTGCGCTTACCTTGAGGTCTAGATATGGTTAGTAACGTCATGGAGATGAGGTATAACCATGATAGGTATTATCAAAGAATATGAGGAACAGTAATGGTTGATAGCATCATGGAGGTGAGGAACAGTCATGGCGGATGACGTCATGGAGATGAGATACATCGTGATGCGTGACTTGGCAAGCGGCCTGAGTTCTGTGGAATAACAGGAACAAAGATCAATGAAAAGTGTTATTTTCAGAGAACACGAAGCAGATGTAAACACAGCGGTGTGTGGACTGGTTGATAAGGGACTTGAGACAGTACACTGTTTGGCTTCAGGAAGTAACAACCCTAACTGCAGTCTGTCCCCAAAGGGCTGACAGACTGTCCACTTCTTGGTCATCATAACCATCATCACGTCATGGAGGACTCTTCAAAGTGAATCATCCCGCCTCTCCCACACATTGTTGCTCGGCCTTAGAGCTCAGCAATGCCTCAGTGTGGAGCAAGGAGGCTGAAGAGCTTCTCAGCTGCAGTGTTTGTTGGAGCTTCGCCCACGCTGTTTACGCCCCCCAGACGACACACCGTAATGTGATCGGCCAGAAACGACCCTGTACTGACCTGTAGTCAGTTGATAAAGTGCTATTTTCTAGGCTTTTGGTGTGTAGTATTTCGATCCTGAAAACCACTAATATGCGATTATAAGTGAAGGTGGTCATGCTAGACCACTCGGCCCCTGTGGCTGGGCAGGTCTGTGCAGAGACGTCTGTGAACAAGTCTATGAAGAGCTTCAAGTTGGTATCTGCAAATGTTCGTAGCCAAGCAGCAGAACTGATGGACCCCAGCCAGCTCTGAGGATGTGTGGGTTTCTTTGTCAACCCAAGGTGTCCCACCACGTCTCCTATAATGCGGACAGGTCAAAGGTCCACGTGACCAACCAGCCTGACAGCTCCTATTCTCACCACCCCAGGTGACTAAAAGCCCATTTTATCCAGCGCGCTGTGGAACAGGAGAAGTGTGTGAGTCACACTGAAGGAAAGTGGCATTCTCCCCCCGCCACTTTAGAGTGTGGCTAAGTGCTGCAACGAGCACGGGAAGTGTAGGGTGTGCCATGATGGGACGTGCAGCGCTGGAATGTTCCATCAGTTGATAATCTGTGTGCCCTTCCTCAAAGCACTCCATTATAGTGGCTGGCATGGGGAAACTAGTGACTGGAATGGTTAGGTTCTGTGAGAGGGACATTCTGTTGTACTGTTAATTACCTAAGCACACTGATCCCAGGACGTGAGATCCACCAACACTGCTGTGGTGATGTTGCTTCACTGTGACTCATTCTGATTGGCCCTTCATCACCACTGCCGACGGAGTGCCGGTCACCCTTCTGACATCCTGTGGGTGGCGTCTCCGTCACGTGACCAGTGTAACGCAATCCTGAGTGGGTCAGAGAATGCGCTCAGAGATCAGTTTGTATGCAGACGCCCCTGTTAGGTTCCCCAAATGTCCCCATGGTAACTATCGTCACGACTAGATCGGGGTAATGAATGTTTCGTTAGAGTCCATGCCACCAGCTGGGTCCGGCATGTGTGGGGGTTTGCTGCAATGCGGTGTGCGTGGCGGTTAAAGGGCGGGACTCAAGGCGTCGTGACGACGGCGAAGCTGGTGACTGCGCAGTGCTGTTGACAAATTACTCTCCATTGCTGCCATATGTTTGCTTTGGATCGTTTGGTTTACGCAATGGAGATGAGGCCAGAAAATGCCAAATGACTCAATATTACTGGGGAGGGGCGAAGAGAACCTTTCGGTAATGTCTGTCTTACTGCCCCCCGTGTTCTCACGAAAACAATGTTCTTCTCACTAATAAAAACTGCTTACTTTGCCTAGCAGAATTTTCACAAGAATGACAGTGATGATTTACAGGTTAAATCCCAGGACTGGAGTCTGTGACATTTCCATTACAGGTCAGGTTCCTGAATGAACACAGCAAGGGTTTGCCTTTGTTTCCGTTTGTTGCTGTGTTCAGGTTCTTCACCTGCTAGTGCTGTGTCAGGTCCTCCTGATTTGCGTGCTTTGGTCACTGAGGAGGAGGACGAGGCTGATTACGTGCATCTTTTAGTCACCAGTTTGCGGTGTCAGGGCTCATTTATGCCTGAAAATTAAGCCAGCTCCTTGCTTTCATGGACTTGACAGTGCCTTCATTTAATTCGGATTCTATGAGAGGGTTTTAAAAAATTATTACTTGTTAGTATATTTATTTTACAAAGCCCAAATGCCATTGTAGTTTTGCCATAACTGACAGCTGTTTCTAATTCGTACCCAGGTGATTAGTGCTGGTATGTGAGTAAGTGAGGATTCTGTGTCTAGACCAAAGCACTCTGGTCAGGACTATGTCATTCTCTGTCCAAATTACCTGTCCATCACTTGTCACGCCCATCGTTTTCTTCCCCTCTCTCTGGGCTGGTTTCCAGGATGGATCGGCCAGCCGCTCAGCCATCACAGCCCCTCCACAAGGCACCTGATTGGTGCTCGACACATGCAGATTAATTCAAATTGCGATGGAGATAATGAACAAACAGACAAACAGCTCAGTTGAGAATGGAGGTGCGTGTGTGTGTGTGTGTGTGTGTGTGTGTGTGTGTGTGTGTGTGATACAGATTACAGCGGACTGTGTGTGCCCCAGCTGTGAGAAACAGACACGCTCTGTCAGCACAAGGCTTCACAGAGCCAGAGTAATGTGTGTAGAACTAGAAACAGCGGCTTAGAGAAGCGCCCAACACACAAGCGAGGTGCTGGTAGCCTCCGAATGCTGTCACTGTTCTCCTCCCTGTGAGGAGATCTTTCTTTAACTCCTGCTGCTCCTCAGCCAAGTGTAACTCTCCTGTAGATTAAACAGCAGCAAGAAACCGTGTGATGTCTGGCTACCGTTTTACACAGATATCACAATGGGGTTCCAGAACTTTCATTTGGCTGAAAAGGAATTTGGGTGGGGGTGTGGGGGCAGATGTTCTGGGTTGCTTTCCAAGACTCACAGACCCTTCCTTTCAGAAAGCTAAAGTTTTTCCATTTCTAAGGCAGGAGATTGTATTGGGCGTGGTTTTGGACAGAGCCATGTTTGACGAGCTCCAGGGCAGCAGGGAGACGTTGCGTCTCGCCTCCGCTCGTTTGGGCTCCCCTGGTTATTGGCATGTGGGCTGAACAGGTGTGGATGTGACTCCTGCCCCCCGTCAGACAGGCCGCTGTTCCGACTCCCTCTGGGTCGGCAGCCGGTGGAAAGGGGTGCGCGTCCATCTTTTACGCTTTGCACTCCGCCGACACAAGTGCATGCTGGGACTTCTCCACTCGTGCGCAGCATGAAGGGAAAGCTGAAGGTGGCGCGAGAGAAAAGTGAGAACAGTTACCATGAAGGTGGAGGATATATGGCGCCGTAGCGTCGCGTAATTATCATCCGACACATGAAGCATTTACATAAAATGCAGTATTTAAAGTGGTTGTTGAATTGAAAATCGCTAGGTGATGTAGGCAGCCAAGACCACGGCAGTGTTGTTGCCATGACAGTGTCACAGCAGTGGAAGGTTGCTCTGGGAGCGGATGAGGAAAGGGCGTCTAGAACATGTCACCAACCACCATGCCACGGATCAGTACTGGGCCGGGGATTGTTTGGTATCAGGCCGCACAGGAAGAATAAAAAACTTAACATTTTTTATTTCCAAGCTAATGACTATGGAAGTGTGCAGGGTTAGGGCTAGGGCTGCGCACACTGACTCTACGTTACGGTCAGTTCTGTTTCTTATGAACTTTATATGGTTGGAGAGCGCTGGTCCAAAGGGCTTCTAATGTCCTGCTGCTGAGTCACATGGCTGTTTGATGACATTTATCACTTGTTCCTCCAGTACTTTCAGCCCTTGCATTAGACTGCAGAAAAGCACACGGTGAAGGGGGTCGTTCTGAACCAACACCTACCCCCCCCCACCCCCTCAGTGCACTTCCCAGCTTTCCCGAGCTGAATACACATTACTAGCGATAATTGGCCTATGAATTAATTTGAATGTAGGGACCAACCTCTCCACCCACACATGCACACACATGCATGCACACGCACCCCGACATGCACCCCCCCACACCTTCATAGCATGATTGTCTTGGATCATAGTCTTTAAATTCAGGGCTGTTATTACCTCACCCACTCTCCTGGAATAAAGTTACCACCTAATAACAGCTTTGTAGAGTGCCATCTTGTGGCTGTCATCAGTATGACATTTATTTTTCCACATTCTGTGCACCTTTACAGCCAATAAGGCGAAAGCCAGTAATTACTCAAGGCCCAATATGCTTCCCTTCATATGGAGAGGAGTGTCTATTTTCAGCACGAAGGAAGATTTTGACTTTGTGGCTCCTTTAGCAGGGATATGTGGGTGCGCTCCAACTGCTCAGCAGAAGGAGTGGAGGAGGTCACATGGACAATACGCCCTCCGCTGGCAAGGAGACGCAGTCTAGTGCCAAGTGCTAGCTTTGGCCTTCTGGGGGGTATGAAAGGTGCCTTCACTTATCTGTGGTTGACTTTAGGCCTGTGGAGAAACTACTTTTACAGTAATATAATTTTATTATGAGAGTAAAAATCTAGTTAAGTTTGCTACCAGGCAGACATGGCAGGAATTCTCATTTACTTGAGCAGTTACAAATGTGTTCAAATGCACCTTTTTTGTTATAATTCAGATGTTTTTTGAGAGATAAACGATAGCATTGAAAACGTTTGACTTTCCGTCCGAGCCATGGGAAAACTAACTTTATAGAAGTTACAAATTTGATATGGTTAAAATTAGTCTATCAGTTCATGTTTTGTGCCCCTGAGAACAGTTATTGGTGCAGTTGATCACAGAAGCTCAGTATAGGCCCCTAATTTCCTTTGAGTTATTAAGTTGTTCACATTCTGTGTAAATGACTGACAGTTCTGTGTTGCCGTGGGTGACTGATACTAAGCTGATTAGCTGGTGTACCACAAAAAATTGTCCTTGGTCTATTATAAATTTTTTCTGTTCATTGGAATCAACATACATGTCAAAGTTAGAAGCTGTGTGAAATATGCAAAACTCGTGCAAACATGCAAAACTATTTAAAATTCTTCGGTGTCCACATCACAGATGACTTCTCCTGGACACTACATACAGACAGCTTGGCCAGGAAAGTTCGCCGGTGGCTCTATTTCCTGATGAGACTGAGGAAGTTTGGCATGAAGGCCAGCATCCTCACAAACTTCTACAGGTGCACCATCGAGTGCCTGCTGACGGGATGCATCACAGTGTGGTATGGGAACTGCTGCAACCAGGGCCTGAAAGCACCGCAAAGAGTGGTAGAAACGACTCAGAACATCACTGGAAGCTCACTCCCATCCATCCAGGACATACATCACAGACGATACCTGCAGAAGGCACGCAGCAACACACCCTCACATATACACACACACACACACACATACACACACGTGCAATACCAGTGCAGGAAATTCAGTATTTACTTTTCCTGTTCATTTATTACTGTATTTTTAATATTAGCTTCTTAATGTTTTTTAATGCTGTTTTTAATCACTAAGTTGACTAGCTCCTCTCCTCCAAAGCATTTCATTGTATTGTTGACCCTGTTTCAACATACATACGACAAATAAACTAATCTGGAATCTTGAGCTCTGCCCTTTACAGTAATCTGACATTTGCCCTTGGATATTGCAACATTTCTTTCCACTGAACACAAATAACACGGGTCACAAATAATACCAGGTGAAGAAATGTAATATGTTTACTCTCCTTAAACTCGGGGAATCTCGTAATAAATATCAAACATGAAGCTAAGTTTCAGGGTAGACCCAACGAGCTTGCTGTGTGTGAACTACGATCTTTGAGGTGACCACAGATTTCAGAATCCATGGGGTGAGCTACAGAGCCCCATTTGCGGTCAGGACAGCAGTTTAGACTGAAAATGCAAACACTGCAGAGTGCGTGCGTGCGTGCGTGCGTGCGTGCGTGCGTGCGTGCGTGTGTGTGTGTGTGTGTGTGTGCATGCACGTGCACGTGTGTGTGTGTGAGGAAAGGTGAACATGGCTTGAAGGCTGTGACAATGGAGGTTTTATTGACTTATTTGGGAGATAATCATACCGTGTGTAGGATGAACACTGTGCATCTGTGTGTAAGTAACACCTCCTGTTATTGGCTGAAGTTAACCACTGCCCCGCCCTCATACCCTCCTGTTATTGGCTGAAGTTAACCACTGTCCAACCCTCTTGCCTTCTGTTATTGGCTGAAATTAACCACTGTCTGACCCTCCTACCCTCCTGTTATTTGCTGAAGTTAACCACTGTCCCACCCTCCTGCCCTCCTGTTATTGGCTGAAGTTAACCACTGTCCGACTCGCCTACCCTTCTGTTATTGGCTGAAGTTAACCACTGTCTGACCTTCTTACCCTCCTGTTATTGGCTGAAGTTAACCACTGTCTGACCCTCCTACCCTCCTGTTATTGGCTGAAGTTAACCACTGTCTGACCCTCATACCCTCCTGTTATTGGCTGAAGTTAACCACTGTCCGAGATTTTTACAAGTCCAGTCAGTGATTGTTTATTTTAAATTAGGGCTCATCTGCTGCCAAACAATTAGTCAAGAAAAATAAATTGTGTGTTTGTGACTCACATCAAACTGAAAAAAGTTTCTTGTGGTGCGGTGTCATTCACACGTGTGCTCACGGCTGGTGTGGGGGTGCTGCCTGCCACAGACGGGGCCTGTTCTGTGACACACACGCCACGCTTTTCCATGTCTTCGGCTTGTTCTCCAAGCTGTCCGTTCAGTGTAGCAGGATGCGCTGAGATAACGATGGTTTTCTTCATGCCTGGGGGTGATGGCAGGTGGTATGTACAGTACGTGTGCAAATGTCAGAGGAAAACAGAGAGAGACTGAGAAATAATATATATTTTTATCCAAGCATTCCCTCAGTGAGATCTGGGGAGAGCCACACTTTGTAGGGGGTTCAGGACACGTGCCAACACTACATACCCATACCCTGCTGGCCTTATTCATTCCTTCCTAAATCTTTCAGTCTGATTGCTTCATTAGTGAGTGAATTACTGTTGAGTGGGGATTATCTGGGATTAGTAGGGATTAGTGCCACTTCCATACCGCCCCAAGGAAGCACCTGTAGAGGCCTTCCTGTGTGTACAGATGTTTTCCTGTGTAAGAGAGGCCTTCCTGTGTGTACAGGTGTTTTCCTGTGTAGGAGAGGCCTTCCTGTGTGTACAGATGTTTTCCTGTGTAAGAGAGGCCTTCCTGTGTGTACAGATGTTTTCCTGTGTAA